>UCOK01009913.1:0-28683 GCA_900474325.1 Synergus umbraculus | reverse complement strand
AAATTCATCTTATAATAAACGTTACTTTATAGGTTATGTTACTGACTAACATAACCTATACTCTGCACACATTTATGACAGTTTTTTCATTTACTACTTGTGTAAAGCTGATTAAGAAGTAATCGAAGTACAAAAAACAGTTTATTACACTTTATCGGTTAATTAATCAATAATTATCTCCCTTGTCATAAAAATCTCTAAAATCATAAGTTCTTATAAATTCTTAGAGAATTTAAGTCTCAGTTATATTCTCGGTTATATTCTCATTCTCGTTACCGTTCTCGAAGTAATATAACCGACTAAGAACTCTATATAGGGGAAGTCGAGTGTAAACATCCATGGATTAGGACTTAGGAGTGACTCCCAAGCAGGGTTGTGCACGTAATATACCTTAGGTAAATTACATGAGGTTTTTTACGTAATTTACGTACGTATATTACGTCGAAAACACCAAATTCATATGGAGTGGGGGGTTTTCTACGTATAATACGTAATTTACAAATGTAAAAAACCATAGTAATATACGTAAAAAACCTCGAGTGACGCGTCACTGCACAACCCTGCTCCCAAGCCCAACAGGTCAACAGGATAGCGTCGATAACTTTAATATGGGATAATGCTGTTTGAGTGAGTCTTGAGACGCTTGTGTTCGCACCTTGGATTGTGTTATTGGCAATTGAATCAGTTTTTAGTGCGTAGTAACATTGGGCTATTTTGTGTAAAAAATCATGTCCGCAGAAGAAATTGTATATAAACAGCCTATTAAGCGTTTAGAAATACCAATTGGTAAATTTAACGATGTTGCTATCCCATATCATTTGGAGTTACTCAAAAGACATAAAAATAATGTCAAAAGGGTAAGATATATACATAATTCCGATCATAGCAATATATTCAGTTCAGGCATGATGTAGAATAATAACATTGATTTGTTTAAAGCGTTTAAGCCTGTTGCAGCATTTCACGAAAACATGTAAACAAACACAGAAAAATAGCAAAATCTGTGGAATGCCTTAAAATCCGCCATTGTGTCCACATCTTACCAATACGCGGTGTTTGAGGTCGCAAAAATGATGTGTTTGAAGTGTCGTTTTTTTTATCGACAATATTTTGGTTGTACTACAGGGGCTATCTGCTTATTTTCTGCAAAAAGAAATTTATTTGGCTAAAAAGTGAAGTTTTACAAGTGAGGAGACGCGGGTTGAGGGGTGCGGGTAAACAGTACTTACATTTTGCCAAGTCCCTGTCCGAGCAAAAAAGGCACAAAACTTCACTCCAAGGGTGCGTCACTCACTCAGAAAAATTCACTTTTTAGCCAAACAAATTTCTTTTTGCAGAAAATAAGCAGATAGCCCCTGTCGTACAACCAAAAGATTGTCGATAAAAAAAACGACACTTCAAACACATCATTTTTGCGACCTCAAACACCGCGTATTGCTAAGATGTGGACACAATGGCGGATTTGAGTAAAGTCTACATTAATTTTTAGTGGTTTGAAAATGCTCCAACACCGTTAAAGGTCTTGGATTCAAATCCTAACCTCAAAATTTAGTCATTTCAATTTAATCAACCCATATTATAATTATATGTTTTATCGCTCTATTGTAATATTCCTTTTTGAAATAGAAGTATGGATATGAAGCCAAAAAATATCTAATTGCAATATTTACTGAGTAAAATGAAGAAATTGATTTTTGAGATTAGAGATTGTATATATATATATGTGTGTGTGTATATATATATATATATATATGTGTGTATATTTACTATCTCATTTTTAGTTTCAGGGTAATCAAGAGTGGGATAAGGTTTATAAAGAACAAATAAACGCTATACGAGTAGTGAAACAATTAAAGCAATTGTTATATGAAATGGACATGTTAAGAAGTCAAGTACTGGACAGAGATATTTTTACTTTTGATAAACTTACAAAACAGGCCAGAAACGACACTATTGCTGCCATTGATGAATACTTGGGTAAAAATTAGAACAAATAACATTGATTAATAAAATAGTAAGAATTAAATCATTTAATTAAGTTTGGTTTCATTTACACAGCATTGGAATTAAAGTTACCATTTCAAAAGCCCACTTTAACCGAAGACGAAAATCAAGCTGAGAATGACCCACTTGGCGACAAATATGTCCAACTGCAGACAGAAAATGAAGAATTGGAAAGGCAAAAGGCCTGTTTGCATACTTGGAATTCTCTGCAAAGCGACCTACAACAATTACACCAACTATTTATTGATTTCAACAAAATAGTTCACGTGAGTATCTTCAAAGAAATGTATCATATAATGTATTTTTGATAAACATGCATTTCTTTAAATAAACATTATTTTCTAATATAGGACCAAGGTGAATCAGTAGATATGATTGAGGATAACGTGGAAGTTGCCAAATTCAACGTTGAAAAAGGGACAGAAATATTGCGAAAAGCTTCAAGGTATAAAGCTATGACATATCCACTGGCAGGAGCTGTTATTGGAACCTGTATTGCGGGTCCAATTGGATTCTTTGCTGGTTTAAAAATAGGAGGTCTTAGTGCGATAGGAGGCGGATTTTTGGGTAAATAATTCAAGAATTAAAAAATATTTATTTTCGATCTATATAATCATGAATGAATACTAACAATAAGCATTTGAAAATTGATTCTCAGGTTATACTGGCGGTGCCTTATTAAAGAAAAGTCATATAAGTAGCAGTATAGAGTCATCAGGTAAAAAATCGGAAAACTCTTTAGGCGAAAGAGAGCATATACTAGAAATTGCTCCACAACATGATGATTCTGGAAGTTCGAAAAAGCATTTGTGACAGATGACAAATGTTGACTACGTATTGAAGAAAGAATCCCACTGCTATCTTCTGTAACAGGTCACTAATGTAACAAGTCACTAATCTCTCGTTCGCCAATGACACTTTCAGCCTTAAAGAATAAGTTTAAACGCTGATAATTTCTTATTTTTGCTAATAAAGTATCTGTGATGTTCGAAGTATCAACCTGTAAAATATATTAAGGTGTAAATAAATTTTATTACAATTTACTGATCTCAATTAATTAGTTTTTTTCATAAATAGTATTTTGTAGAATTACAAATTGGTGCGAGGCAGAAAAGTCATTAGATAACCTTGTGATGCCTTAACCACGTAAATAAGAAAACAAGTGATGGTTTATTTTTTAAATTTCTTATGTTAATTTATAATTACAAGATTAAAAATATAATGCTGGTATAAAATCCAAAGTTTTAAATATTGAAAATTATCTTGATTTTTCTGAAACATTTAGCATACACTCTTTTAATTTGTTTCAAGTGATTAGACCTAGACTTGTTTTCTTTTCATCTTTTTTTGAATTACGCGCCAAATTATTTGGAGCACAGTATAGCATTTTGGATTTTACAACCACGTGGCCAGTGCTCTCAAAGTTGGCTCCCTGCGCGCGCAGCATGTGTTGGCTTCCCACTGGAGAAATTCTGCCATTTGCTGATTTATTTCGATTTTGAATCACGCGCCACATTACAGCCAATGGCAGAATTTCTCCAGTGGGAAGCCAACACACTCTGCGCGCGCAGGGAGCAAACTTTGAGAGCACTGCACGTGGCCTTTCATTCTGGATTCAGTGATTTATGTTTACACATTGCCACCGGTGGCAAGTCAAGTGTTATTAAATAGTTGTAATTTTTGATTATTAAAATGGGTAAAAAAGATAAGAAGAAGAATAAAATAAGCGGTTCTGAAAAAACTGCCCTAAAAACGGAAAAGAAACTTAACGCAAAACAGAAGAAGGAATTAGCTGCTCTTGGCGAGGTAAGTTAACCTCTAAATTTCATTAAAAACACGTTTTTTCTTCTGCAAGACATTAAAAATTTAATTTAATTTAAAATTCCACAAAAAAAAAGAATCTCTCTTAAAATGTGCACCAATATATTAAAAAATTGAATTATATAATAAAAATAAAGACAAAAATAGAACGTAGCATTTTTTTGTTTTTATTTTTAGGAAAATATTGAAAAAATTGTTGCCGAAATCGAAAAAGAAGAAGCCCGTCGTCAAAGAGTTGTGGAAGCGGTCGTTCCTCCTCCTTCACGTCGAGTAAACTTTACATTATCAGCACATCCATTAAAAGATGAGTTAATTATGTTTGGTGGAGAATTTTACGATGGCCAAAAGGTAAAAACTGTATATATTTTATTTCCTCAAAGAAAACGGATTATTTCATTTTTGAGGCTTTGAATTCTAATTTAATTGTGTTCCACAATTGTCTTTATTTACAGACTGTTGTGTACGGTGATTTATTTTTCTATAACTTAAACAAGAAAGAGTGGACTGTTGTAAAAGCTCCTGGTGCACCACCTCCACGATGTGGCCACCAGGCTGCAATAGTACCCACAGGTAAAGGAGATTTGTGGATTTTTGGTGGTGAATTTTCCAGCCCATCGGAATCTCAATTTTATCATTATCGTGACTTGTGGGTGTATCATATTGGAGAGAAGAAATGGGAAAAAATAACGTGTGTATTTTTGTTATCAGTACTTAATATAATTTAATAAATTAGAAAATATTTCAGATTGTTAGTTTTACAAAATTGTCTCATTTACAGAATGTTAAAATATTATTTTTATGTATTTTTAGTGCACCAAATGGACCATCTGCAAGAAGTGGTCATAGGATGGTTTACATGAAGAAACAATTATTTATATTTGGTGGTTTTCATGACAATTTGAGAGATTATAAATACTTCAATGATATTCATGTGTTCAATCTTACCAGTTATACGTGGACAAAAATAGAAATATCTGGTAAATACAATTTTTATTTCGGGTAATCCCTAATTTACATTTTTTCTACTAATTTCTTTTTTTAGGAAATCCACCTGCTCCTAGATCTGGTTGCATTGTATTGCCAACGCCGGAAAATAAACTTCTTGTTTATGGTGGTTATAGCAAGGAACGGATACGAAAGGATGTTGACAAAGGCCACGTTCACACAGATATGTTCTTACTTAGTCCCGAAAGTAAGCTACGTTAATATTTTTATTAATTTGCTGTTGCAATTATAAGTCTTTAATTCAACTGAATTGTTGCCGATTTAACTATTCCTATACTCAACAGAAAATGACTCAACCGGTACAAAGTGGAAGTGGACAAGTGTTAAGCAAGGAGGAATTACAATAACGCCTCGTTGTAGTTCTTCAGCGATTTTGGTTCAGCCAAACTTAGCATACATGTTCGGAGGAGTACTTGATCAAGAAGATAATGAAGAAGAACTTTATGGTACATTCTTCAATGATCTGGTTGCATTAAACTTGGAAAAATATCAATGGCACACAGGTGATTATACTTGCATGTATGTCTTTATTTTCATATAAATGAAAGAAATGAGGTTGATAAATTGTTATAATTCCACAGTAACGCTAAACGAGAAGAGTGATCAAGGTGAACGAAAAAGAAGAAGGAAGATTAAAGGAGATAGTAAAGATGATGAAGACGAAGATGAAATGTCTGCAGAAGAGGAAATGGCCATTGAAGAGGACTTTGCAAAAAGTGTTATAACAGATGATGATGGAATATTTACAGTAAGTGTACTTTATACGATATTTTGGAATTTTACTGCTAAATGTTTTATGGGTTAGAAAAATTTTTAATATTTTTAATCTTTCAAAAAACTCATAATAGATGACTGTTGGTCCAGCTCTCGCTACTTCCAGTGCAGCATCAGTAGGAAGTTCAAAGAAAAACATATTTACTCCATCACCTCGAATTAATCCGGGTCTTGCAGTTAAACATAACGTCTTATATTTATATGGCGGAATGTTTGAAGATGGAGATAAACAATATACTCTTAATGATTTTTACTCTCTGGGTAAGTATTTATTCAATTTTTATATCAAATTATTTAGTATATAATGAATAAAAATTTTGTAATTGCTATGCGCAGACTGCAAGAAGTTAGATGAATGGTCGACAATCATAAAAGATGACCTATCTTCACAAGAGTGGTTAGAATCCAGCAGCTCAGATTCTGAAGAAGAGAGTGACGATTCAAGTGCAGAAAGCAGCAGTAATGACATGGATGTTGATTAAAAGTGAATCAATTTCGAATATGAGGTAATAAGAAAACAAGAATACAACTTTTAAAATTTACTGTCTGTTATTATTTTTTATAATTGTATAGTACACTTTTATACACTGTATTAAACAATGAACATTTTAGAGAAAAATTTTTACAAATTTTTTAAAAAATTACTCTTATAATTAAATTTACGATACTGTAGATATCATATCTGTTTCATAGATTCAATCTGGAATAGAATGAAATTAGTTTTAATATCTAGAACCATTTAGTAATATAAAATTGAAAGCAGTCGGAAGTAGCCACTATTTGGCAATGATCGATACAAAGATTCAATATTTTTTATACCTTTTCATAATCTTTTAGTTTAGATTTTTCTGATTCTTTTTCGGTACAATCCGACTGAGTTATATTTTTCTTTGCAAACTTTAATTTCTTCTCTAACTTCAGTCTCCTTTTCTCCAATTTACTTTTGAGCTCATTTAACACTTCATTATCCTAAAAAAAATTAATAATGACTATACATACTTATTATTCTAATGAAAATAAATATGACAGTGTTTTACCTTTACTATGAGATAAATAGAACAGGATTCCGTTGCTTTATCGGACAAGCTATTTTCCATTTTAACGTAATTACCGGATGGTATTATTTTTATGTTTTGAATTTTGCTGACTGCATTTATGACATTCATATTTTCAAAATACAAATCACATTCTTCAGAAGAATCAGCAACAATATGCACTATAACAAAATTATTTTTTAGTGTTTAGCAGTCACACTAATTTAATTTAGAATTTTATAATTGGAATAATTGGGCAGTTTTTATATTTTTTTTAAATGGGTCTTATTGCGTATTAGGTACTGTAAGATTTATTACCTTCGAAAGGCAATTTTCTGTTGACGTCAGTTAATATGCTTCTGATTTTCAATATTACTTTAATTACATTCGTCATTCGGACTTCTAAATCTAAATCTCTGTATTCTTGAAGCTAAAAGAATTAAGACATTTAATAAGTTAATTAGAAATATTCTCGATTTTTAAATAGAATTTCTAGTGATTTAATAGTCAATACCTCATTAAATGTAGGATACGATGCTTCCATTAATGATTGATAGGACGAGAAGTTAGGTAATTTCTTTGACATCTTTTTATACAATTCGTCACTGAGAAATGGAGTAAACGGAGCAAGGATTCTCAAAGAAACTTCTAGTGATTTAACAAGAGCAAACCGATGAGCTAAAATTAAATCAGCTCGTTTACTTTCAAATCCAAGTTTTGTCCCTTCCTATAATCATAAATTTTTATTTTAATACAAAATTTAGTGATATTTGTATGTCAAAATAGAAATTAAAACGCTTGACACTACTTACTACAAAATAATCACAGAACTCGTAGTATAGAAATTGTTTTATAGTAGATGTTGCTTTGTTGAATAATTTTTGAGTGAGTGCATCATTAACACTCTCAACCATGAATGACAGTCTACTTAAAATCCAACGATCCAAAGAACTCAATTCTTTAGGAGTTTGAATAGGATCGTCATCCGTCATACGCAAAGTATATCTGCACGCTTGTAAAATTTTATTGCAGAAAAATTTATTTGTACGACACTGTTCAACATCAAATGAAATCGTCGGATCTGTAAAAAACCGAATAAAATTAATTTAAATTATATATGGAATCATTGAGAAAACGGAAAATATATTTTGAAATTACTTTTAATGTTGTATGAACAAAGAGTGAATCGCAATCCATCAGCACCGCAGTCGAGGATACCATTGGGAAACATTTTAGCGTTTACGGAAAGAGTTCGTTTAAGATCACTGGTACTAAGTATTCCCAATTTATGGCTTTCTTCAGCTTGAGAATTAAGTTCCTATAATGTAAAAATAACTAAATAAACGTGCTGTAATATTGGCAAATAATCTGAATGAACGTGTAAATTATATACTAACATTCAAACTAATACCGTTTATAACATTGTCCGGAGAAATAACATTTCCAGCACTCTTTGACATTTTCTTGCCATTAGCATCACATACGAGGCCATGCAATAATACCTCCTAGAATAAAAGAGGATAATTGCATAATTATCTTCTAAGTTCTGAATTGTATTTGAATGACACTTTTCTATTAATAATTTGTATGTACCTTAAATGGAAGCTGGTCAGTTAATTCTAATCCTAACATGGTCATTCTGGCTACCCAGAAGAATAAAATATCATGCCCTGTTACCATTAGTGATAAGGGATAATACTTATTAAAATCGACAGCCTGAAATATCAGCAAAGATAATTAAATATAATTTTCTTTTAGACCAATATTAGATCACTAGTATTCAATTATTACTTGATTAGGCCATCCATTAGCAGTGAACGGCAGCAAAGCGGAAGAAAACCATGTGTCTAAAACATCAGTATCCTGTTCAACTTTAACAGAATCGCCATATTGTTTTTTAGCTAACATTAAAGCTTCCTCTTCAGATCGAGCAGCTAACCACGTGCAATTATTTTCATAAATGCATCGATAGGCTGGGATTCGATGACCCCACCATAGTTGACGAGACAAGCACCAATCTCTAGAATGATTCAATTGTAAATGAAACCATTTCAAAAGTGGTTAACTGCTAGTATAGGGTTTGAAAAATTTACCTGATATTTTCGAGCCAACTGAACCAAACTTCTTCATGAACAGATGGATCAATTTTCAAAGATCCGTTGTGAACGGCTTCTATTGCACGCTTTGCCATCGATTTGCATTTAAGATACCACTGCTCCTTTAAAATAAACTCAATAACATCTCCAGTTCGTGTACATCTTGGCACTGTCATTTCGTGATCTTTTATGCTTATCAAGGTACCTCTCTGAGCCAATTCAGAGATAATTTGATCTCGTGCAATAAATCGTGGAAGACCCTGAGCATTAAACGGAATGGTATGTTAAAGTCTGGATCTAAAGCCTAATTTTTTCTAGCACGTATTATCATTTTTATACATTTAAAATAATAGAAACTCAACCTGGTACGGTTTGGCAGCTTCTGTCATACATCCATCCTCACCAATTACTTCCACGATTTCTAAATTATGTTTTTTGGCTATGCGATAATCCACAGGATCATGAGCTGGTGTGACTTTCATGGCTCCTAATTATTAAGTAAATTTAATTTGATAAACGAAACCAAATATTAGTGCTTCAAAAACATACCTGTACCAAACTCTAAAGATACAGAATCATCAGCTATCACAGGAATAAATATATCCTTTAAAGGATGCTTAACTTGTTGTCCTATGTAGCGACTGTACAAACTGTGGTTTGGATTAATAGCAATTGCCACATCACCACTTATTGTCTCTGGTCTAGTTGTGGCAACAATAATTTTATCATCTATACAAATTATAAAATTAAGATTTTTAATGTGTATGCTATAATTAAATAGATTCTTTATCTAATTTTTAACGGACAAAAAACATTAAAATTATTTAATGTATACCTGAATCTTTTAATTCATAGGCTATTTCTATTATTTGTCCAAATGTAACTTTTTTCTTGTACCCAGGGACTTCTATATTAGTTTTTTTGTTGAACCGTACGTGTTCGACTTCGATTTCAGAAATTCCACTACGTAAAGAAGGTGACCAGTTGATCACACTTTTCTCTCGGTATAACATATTCCTTTTTTTAAATGCAATGAATGCTTCTGTAACTGCTGCATTGTGAGTCTAGATTGAGTTATAACAATCTTTTTAATTGATTTCGTTGCTAGGTTTTATTCAACTGTTAACCATTATTATATTCAAATTCTAAAATTTTGCTCTCAAATTTTCTATTTACCTTACTCATTGTGAAATACTCTTTCGACCAATCTAAACTAGCCCCTAAATTTTTCAATTGACTGTTTATCGTTCTTCCTTTTTCGTGATTCCAGTCCCAAACATAGGATAGGAATTCTTCTTTAGACATATCATATCTCTTAATACCTTTCGTTTTATAAAGGTACTTTTCTACAACTGCTTGTGTAGCTATCCCAGCATGATCTAAGCCTGGAATCCATACTACTGGATCGCCATTCATTCGATGCCTTTAAATTTCGGTATTAATAAACTATCAATTTATCAAAATTATTTTACCCAATAATATTTAGGTAATTATTTCCTACATATTCTTTTTAACAAAGGAAGTTTCTAAATACGTTTTTAAGAGTATGTAGTTTTATCAAACTTAAGTGTACAACATGAAATGTTGTCATGCCGTAAGTAAATAATAATTGAAATGAAATAAGAAAATGAATCAATAAAATATATTTTTTTAACATACCATCTTGCAAGAACATCCTGTATTGTTGTCGTTAAAGCATGACCCACATGCATGGTACCGGTAACATTAGGCGGAGGTAAAATCATTGTAAAATGTTTATTGGAACTGTCCTTAGCTTTAAAATATTCTTTCTCTTGCCAAAGTTTGTACCATTCATGATCACTCTCTTTTGGTTGAAAAACATCTGGAAAATCTAAATTAAAAGAAAAATTATTTCTGTATAAAAACTTTCTTAAAATTGATTTAAAATCAAAATTAAAGCTTTCTATAAATTATAATGGGAAAAGAGGTTATATTTACCGGCTAAACGAATTTCTGACAACGTTCGACGTGTCATATATAAGTAGTTAATACTAGTAAAATTACTGACACGATTTAGATTCATTATTAATTCAGAAATCTTAAATAACTTAAATTAACTTAAATTTGATTCATTTAACTTTTGGAGCAAAGCAGAAGAAAATATTAAACAATAACAATGCAAGACTTCTGTTCTGAACAGCTGATAATGACGTACTTTAAAGATGGCCGCTTGATGCGCAATCTGATGCGCAAAACGCGAAAGTGCCGGCTGTCCATCAGCTGTGATCAGTTGTGTTGCTTTTATATCTTCTTGTTTATATACAGTGAGGGACATCAGTTTTTAGTTATTATAAGTGCAAAATGGTTTATTTACATTTTCCGTCTAACCTAACCGAAGAAGAACTGATGCTGCAGGCAAAATACAACAAGCTGAAACGAAAGGTACGTTACATGTTAATTTCGAAAAAAATTTGAGGTTAGTAAATAAGAGGGCTGTTAATCAAATTGTTTTTCTTTGATTCATTTAGAAAAAAGCTCTTCAGGATTTGAAGTCCCCTAAACCTGAACCCGAGCGTCTACCTCAGACTCTAAAAAGACCAACTGAAGCTAGAGATGCGAGAGAGGTAGCCAAAAAATTGATCAAATCTGGTGTTATTACTGCACCTAAAACTCCAAAACGCTCGGAACAGGCGTTCAAAAGACCTCGAGGATTAGAGAGAAAGTTAAACAGTACAGAAAAGACGGTGTGTTCTTATCAACCATTTTCAGCCAGTCAACCTGAGGAGGATGAAACTGAGGCACCAAGACCAAGAGTTAAAGATTTGTATGATAGTTTTGTCAGTGCACAAGACCCTGAAGAGAGAAACACGGTAGAAAAACCAGTGCCTATAAAGACAGACACTAAACCTAGAGGTGGAAACACAATATTTGTTTGCGGTTATAAAATATCTGAAGATTATTTGAAAAAACACTTTCAAACGTTTGGAAATATTGTAAATATATCTATGGAGACTGAGAAAAAGTGAGTACTGAATTCATATGATTATATGATTAGATCACCTTTCTTTTGTAATATTTTTTAAAATCTAATTGTCTTCGTTTTTATTTTTCAGTCGAGGATTTGTGACTTTTGACAAATCTGATGCCGCAGAAAGGGCTATCAGTGAAATGGATGGCAGCATGGTTTCTTCTATTCAATTAAAAGTATCGTTGGCAAGACGGCAACCAATAATAGAACCTATAAATGATGCGACTTCTAGTTCAATGTGGTCTTCTGCTGCTGCTAATTATTCACAGAAAAGTGCACACAAAGATAGACGAGATCTCAAAGTTTACGAAGAGGAACTATTTCAGTAGTCGTTTTCCCTTTCTTTTTCGTATGTAACAAATTTATTTTATAAATTATAATGAAATATGCAGATAAAAAGGATCAGATATGCAAGTTATAAAAGTCTGCATATTGAATTTAATATAAAAATTGAATATTATCAAAAATATAAATATACTGTTCCGAATGGAAATATTGATTACACTTTTAAAAGTTAAACGTTTCGGGCTTAAAGATCCCAACAGTATCATTTTCATTTTTTTAAATTTGAAGCTGATGAAGAAAACTTCCTGACCATAACTAAAAAATGGTAAATTTAAAGTTTAGAAGAGTTAATTTTATGCAAATTAATTAAAATAAAACTCAGTTTGGAAAAAGTCGTATTCAATGTTTGATTGTAATTGACTTTTATAACAATAGAAACAACAGATAACAAAATACTGCAGGTCGTTGGTGTATAATATAATAATATTTTTCAAATAAATATTTTTCACTTAAATTGCCAAAATTGCATTACCTATGTTAGCTTAATATTAGTTAATTGTTCGTTGTTTAAATTGGACAATTCGTCGATAGTATAAAGTGTAGATTGTCTAAACGGTTTATCAAAATTTTAACTTCAACAACTTGTTTTTCGACCGTGTCGTACAATGATAGCTATTATAGAAATCTATCCTCATTATATAAAATGACATAACAAATTTGAGAAAATAATAACGATAAACAAAGTCAAAGCGATATTAGCACATGAAAATTGGTCGATGTAAATTTGGACTTTTTGATTATTGTGGAGGATTAAAATAATCCCAGTGATGATGATGGGTAACAGTGCGTGGACTTCCAAAAAGCATGATTATCAAACCAGCAACGATCAGTAACAAAGCACATAGTACCAGTTCTACTTCTTTAATTTTGTCTTCAGATTCTTCTCTGCCCACCCTTGAGGCTATATAATTAACAAATTGTCTGATTATTCTAGTTCCAATTATTCGGAGAGCTCTTAATAATTGTTGCGTTGTTTCTGTTATGTTTGGTTCAGTCTCGACTTGTTGAGTGGTAGGCGAAGCTAGGGAAAAGAATTGAGCTGGTATTTGTGACGTTTGGAAGGTTACGAACTGGGTCACACTGGGAGCAGAACTGTCTTGCGGAGGTGGGGTAATTTCTTCAGGGGATTGTTCTTGTTTCTTCTCAGAGTATGAGATAATTGCACGCTGTGGTTTTGATTCTGAGGAAATTGTATGACTGATAGGTACATCCGGTGTGTCTGGTGTTACTGAAATTACCGGTGGAAGAGATTTTACCGGAGATGCAGTTTGTCTAACTGGTTGAGGTCCACGGGATGGCGATGACGATCTAGACCTGCTTTTTGATCTCTTTTCACGTTTTTCATCCTTCTCTACAGAAGATTCACGGGATGTTGATTTGGAAGGGAAGGTAGTGTGTATCATCTCTGCCTTGACTTCCGCATCAGGTTTCGGTTTTTCCACCTGCAAAACCTGAGCTTGTAAAGTTTCTGATTCCGAGGACGACTGCGTCCTTTGTTCTGCTACTTGTTTTGCTTTTGTTTGTGTTGCATCCAATTTTTCTACTTCTAGCATACCTGATCCCGTTCCTGGTAAAGATTCAACGTCTCGCGCAGGGCTTCTTCGAATTGAATCTTGCGTTCTGACGGTACTGGGCGAAATATCGATTCTTTCTTCACTGGTAGCCGTGCACGCATCTTCCATCCTAGAAGGCGGTCTTTCTTGATGCTGAGCTGCGTTTTCCAGATGACTCCTTATGGCTATTAATTCCTGCAGCAAAGATGGACTTATTCCGCTATCAGTCGCACTGCCTTTTCCTGTCATTTCAGAAGCAGAGACTACAATTGCATCAATTTCTGAAGCTGCTATTTTGTAAGCTTCGAGCTGAGAAACGCTGAGTCGATCAACTCGCAAGTCTCCAACTTCCAAACTGTTTATCCTCAGTGGTTCATCCGAAAGCAAAGCTGCTCGTAAAATTTCTCCTCGGTCTCTCTGGTTTTCTTCATTTACTCTATCAGACCTCATCAGATGATCTTCTATCGCATCCTCCCTAACTCTACTTGTAACTTGTCTTTCTTCTGAAACTCTCCTCTCTTCTGACGGTTGACTTGTCGGTAGAGGAGGAATGGGAGGTGTATGAGAAAGCGTTGGTGTTGGTATTCGCTCAGTTGAGATCAAAACCTGAGAGCCAGATCTGGAAGGTGCCATAATAAGTTTCGCTTGAGTAATTTCTTCTTCTATCACAAGATCATCAGGCAAGGGATCGGTCTGAGTAGACGCAACTGCTTCAGTCACCGAGTGAACAGATTCTGGTTCATAATAGTCTTCGCTTTCTTTGACAGGTCGATTTGATCGAGGTGGTCTGGGTGGTGCCGGCAAAGGGCGACCTTGCATTTTATTGAGAACTTCTCCACTTCTCAAATCCTTGTGTTCTCCATCAGAATCAACCTCAATATATTGCGTTACGTCCTCCTCCGATCGACTTATCTGCGGATCGGGAGGAGTCCTTCTTCTTGCTGGACCCAAAGTACTGTATGCTCTCTGTGGACGTTTAGGTGCCACGGGCCTTGGAGTCGTGGCGAATTTATGACGACGTCGTCGAGGGGGAGGAGGTCTTGGAGGCTTCTCACGTTTTTCTATAACCGCATAACCAGGCAGCTGTTCTCGAGAATCATCTTGAGGAATATCATCCTCAATATATCCTATTTCTGGAAGTGAATCTGCACCATGCGATGTGCGGTCTTCGTCTTGTATGAAGGAAGCTGTTCTAGAACGCGACCTTCTCTTCGGAGGAACCGGCGGACGTTCAGTGACTTCTTGTTTGAGTCTCATGGCAAGGTTCTCCATAATTTCCTGATCAACTGATATAGGTCCCACTGGTGGTGTTGATGGAGGCGTTCGTGGATCTTCTTGACGCAGAGTGTTTTCTATTTTATTCCAATCGTCATGTCCGTTGCAAGCAGAGTCGATCAGTCCATTTTGATGCAGGCCATTTCCATTCAGAATTGGTCTGCTATTTTCTACTGACCGGCGTATCCGTTTCCTTCGAGTAGGAACTGCCGGCGGAATTATTTCGGTAGAAATACCAGGTGCAATGTTCGCTAAAGCCTCATTAATGACTTGGGACTGACTGCCGAAGGAACTCTTCGACTTTCTGCGAGCAGGCTTCACAATCACTATATCATCTAGTGGCTCTGCTGGCGAGAAATCTCGTGATATTGTATCTGCTCGATACACAACTCTGTGAGCTGCACTTGAAAAGCTGCCTGTCCGCTCTAGATTACCAAGTGATTCCTCACTGCGACGTAAAGTTCTTTCTCGTTTTGGTCGAGCAGGTGGTAAGTCATTATAAGATTCTACAAAGTCCTCTTTTCTCTTTCGTAAAGATCTTGTGCGGTTAGGTCGCTGAGGAGGTATGGGAATCATATCAACATCTGCAAGGGCATTTCCAGGCGTCCTGAGTGCCTCACGAATCTCACTCACGATGTATCTTCCAACACTCATATCGTCTTGACTGATGCCTTTTTGTCGTAAGAAGAACTCATCGGAACCCAGTTCCTCGATAACACCCTGTCGCCGTCGTTCGCAAGAACTGCCGCTAGATTGTTGTTGCTCTCTATCGGAACGAACTGAAGATCGTTCTTCTGAAGACATTTTTCTGATGTCAAATTGCCTAGGATCCACCGGAGGAAAAGAACCTTCGTAATCGTCATCGCCACCATTTTCGAATGATTCTGTTCGCTTAAATTTTAGGACCTCTATCTCATCTACTTCTTCTATTTCGACGTCGTCTTCTGGTTCTTCGTACCTTGCAGATCTCGTAATTGTGTAGTCCAAATCCTTTACCTCTCGATCCACGGTTTGATCACCATACAATCTTGGATCAAGCGCAGAATCTTTTTCAAACGAGTCTTCCAGTCTAGTTCCGTTATTAGATCTTGATGCTCTTGGATCCGAGGGATCTTGAGAATCCTCTTCATAATCAACATATTGTATCTCTTCTCGATACTCAACTGTCTTTTGTTCAGTTGTTTCCCAGGGTAACTTCTCAGACTCTTCAAGAGATTCCGAGGCTTGTACTCTGAAAGCCAATCGTGGCTCCTCCAGAGAAGGATGCCTCCACGGACGAGATCTTTCAATTGCAACACTTTGCTCCACAAGTTCGTCATCTGAAAGTTTCGTATCTCCAAAGCGTTGAGCCCATCGGGCTCTGAGGGTTTTCTTAGTCCGTGGAAAAGTTGCACTCTCAGCAGACTGAGCACGTGATTCTTTAGGCGAGGAAGTTGCATATTCGGTTTTGTTTTTTGATTTTCTGTCAAAAATTCTTGGATAAGTTGAAAAATCAAAAATATTTTTTCGCGAGCCATATGTAGACTCCGTTGATCGTTGTCGAGTTTGCTCTCGTGGGGTAGGCGTGCTCTTTCGAGAGCGATTGAAGGCACTAGGTAAATGAATATTGGGACGTTTGATATTAAACTTTGGTCGGTTTGGCAAACTTAGCTTTGATGTGTCTGGGAATGAGAAGCGAGGCCGCTCAGGTAGGGCCATTTTGAAACGTTCCATTTTGCTTGCTTTTTCAGTCTTGGATTTTTCGCTCTTGGATATTTCACTCTTGGATATTTCGCTCTTGGGTATTTCGCTCTTGGGTATTTCGCTCTTGGGTATTTCGCTTTTGGATTTTTCAGCTTTCGCTTTTTCACTCGTACTAGTTGATGGTGTCGATTTCTTCTTCTCAGTCCTGCGACGTGCAGGCATAGTGAAGGTAGGCTTCTGAATACCTCTCAACCTGGAGCGTAGTTTGCCAGCTTGACTGCGGAGCTTCTCTTGAAAACCATGACTACTCTTCTTCCCTGGTACTTTTTTCTGCACCGATGAGTCTACCTGTAAAATCGTTAATTTATCATTTCTTCCATCGATATTTTATTTAATCTCAACGTTCTCACTTTTATTCTTGTCAGATGCAACGCAAACAAATACCAGTTGCAACATTTCTATTTGTGAGCAATTGTTATATTTATCGAAGACAATGACTGAGACGTGTTAAGTAAACAATTTACAATGGAAAAAATAATATACGCGATGTCTTAATTCGATCTCATTTAACGTTCTTGTTACAGTCCGCCGTGCTAAATATAGAATCATACTACGTACTATGTCGTAGTACCTACTGCTAATGACTGAGTTGACAGCGTGAGGGTATCCTCATTCTTAAAGGCTCATTGAACTTTTCAAGTAGTTATATACATTCAATTTAGAATCACCAATATACTTGAAATAAGAATAACAAGGGTTCTTTTTTATACTTGATGATTTAGAAAAAAAATTAGAAAGTACATCTTCTACTTACTTAATATATAAGCAAAATTTCAGAAATATTTTTATACGAAAAACAATATTCTTCAATTACGTAATCAAATGATTACTCATCAAATAGACCAAAGTAATCATACGGACTTTAACGCGTAAATATATTTCCGACTCAGAATTCTAATTCCAGAAATGTGTCATCTAAAATTCGGTATGCAATTCGAAGAAGTGTAAAAATAATATGACTATGTTTTGCCCAATATTACGTTGAAGCAATTCCCTAAGAAAATTTATAGGATATGTTATTAATTAAAAAAAAAAATTACCTGACTAGCGTTGATCTCTCCATCAATCCTGGGCTCTATTTCAGGACTTGGTGCACTGAGGAAATTTTCCTCCAGGCGATCTTGAAGTTGCTGTGCGCTTTCCTGTTCGTCGGAGGTGTCTATAGTTTCCCCTAGTTCACGACCTTCCATCGCGCTATCCTCTAATCGTCCATCGAGGGGCAGAATTATATCGCCATCGAGGGTCAACCCCGAGTGGAATCGTCCTCGGTCGTCGATGCTATCATCGCTGTCTGCGACGGGCATCACATCCGTGTCGGTGATTCGAACCACCGGTGCTACCATGTTTACAATCGGTGGCGGCGGCGGTGGCGGAGGTGCGATCGGTTCGTACTCGTGCTCACTGATTTGGGAAATCATCTGTTAATCTTTGTACAACCCAGAAAATTTAATTATTCCCGACAATAGTATAATTTAATCATTTTGAGCTCTACCCATTACGTTAATTCGACATATCAAAGTATCAATTAAAGCAGACTGAATCTTTTTCAAGGACAAGGCGACCTGATCTCTCTCAACATCAAACTCTGGGTTAGGATTCAGCGACGTGACCCGGCTATATCATTCCCGACACGCAATTAATCTCGGAAACGAATCAGGATTTATTCCTATAGCGTGGAGATGAACCAGACGAATCAGACATGCGCGTTCATCTTCATTTAAAACTCGACGCGGAATCACAGAGGGACTATATTGCACTGTGGAGCCGGGAGCTAATTCTATCTATAGCCACATGAGCAAACCTTAAATAGCTGGGATATCTAACTGCGAATCGTAATGTGTATCCAAAACTACGTAACCGGCAGACATGAGGAAAATTGGAACAAGGGAAGCAGACTAATTAGAGGAGGTAAAAGACTGCAGAACCGATCCTGACTCACCTGGGATGAGGTACCCTTGTATGAGGTGGTGGAGTCTGCATCATATTGGTCCTCGATGGTGGTCTACCCACGAGAGCACGACGCTCAGGCAGAAGCGAGTCGCTCTGGTAAAACTGACAACCGCATCGCACTTCGCGACCGAGGCTGGAGGTAGAGGATGCTCGGGATGTGCGACCTCGTTGCTCGTTCTCCATCCCCACCCTCTTTCTCTTCCTCTTCGCCCTTCTTTCCTTTCGTTCCTCCTACTCCACCCCAATCTGGATTCCTTTTGCCTTGGACCTTCTGCTTCTGATTTTCCTCGACGCTCTTTCTTCCAAGGTTTTCCAAGGTCGCTTCTCGATGAAGACAAGGTCGTCGTAAAGATGACGCCCTCCGCCTCCGACAAACTCGGAGTGGAGAGCGGCTTGCGCGCCCTACTAGCCCCAGCAGCTTGTAGAGTAGAAGCGGATCTGTCCCGAGACTTGGCCAGAAGCTGCAGGAGACCGAGCAAGAGAGAAATAGAGAAACTAAGTCAGGGGCGGATTGGCCCTAACAGCGTTCACCTGCATTCATGGCTCTATGCCAAAATCGAAACTGCTTTTTCAAACATGAAAGCATTTCTATTATTTTTGTTGTGAGATTCGTGAACATTCAAATCCGTTTGTGGAAGATCTAAAGTAATCATGAAGCATCTAGATTGATTGCTGTTCAACTTCTAGTACTTCAACAATTATCAAATTGTAAAAGCATTGAAATTATTTATTTATTCGATTCCTGTAGAATTTTCATAATATTTCTAGGCTGGACTTATTTGATTCAAACTTTAACAGGGTTTTTACTGTACGGGAATTGAAAAAATTCATGAAAATTATATATTAAAAACATTTCAAATAAATATTTATCCATTTTTTTAAAAGGATTTAGGAAAAATTTAAGAAACATTTCATGCTAGTTTACATATAAGAAACTGAAAATGGCATACTACTACAATTGAACAATAATATTGTCGCTGTGGATAAAAATAATATATTCCACAATTTATTGAACTCTGAATGCATTTATTTGATGCATCTTCATTGAGAAGGTCATTGGTGAAATGTGCCTTTCAAGTTCCTGGGTCGCCCCTGGATTAAGTTCTATGCATTGTCGATTATATATAGATCTTTCGATTCCATTTCTAACTCGTGGCGACAAAGGCGTTCACCTGTCTCGTCGTTGGCGACAATTCGACAGCTCACAAATCGCGCAGTTCGTTTTGTGAGACTCGAGAACTCGGGAATATCCATTAGTGCTTTGCACTTGCGAAGTGAAGTCACTCATGAGTTTGATAATGAGCAATTGTTCAAAGATATGATGATATCGCTCCAGTTTAGAGATTTCGAGAGCAAAGGTCAAACGTAGTAAACTATCGTCTATCATAATGTTCATCGACTTCGATGTGTTTTCAAATTAATCATAACGATCTTACGAGCGTTCCACTTTTTGTTTATAAATAAATGTGCCTCTTCGTTTGGCTGACGTCACTGAAAACTTACTGAGAAGAGAGGACGGATGTGTGGGCGATGCCAGCATAATTATACATATGTATGAATAACAGTCGCGCACGAACCAAAAGAAAACTGCGGAGTTACTCTTCATTTTTCATAAAGCTAGCATCCCTCCTTTGAGTCAATTTAAAATCGATCACTGGAATAAAATTTTGTTCAGAATCACAACTGTGTTCAGTGAAAGATTTATATCCTAGGGATTACTTATTTTTTAAGGGGTGATGAGGAAATTAAAATAAAAAAAAGACGTTTAAGGTATCAAAAAATTGTATATTCCTAAGCGCATTTTAAGAGGTACCTTTCCGACTTATGCATTTGAAAAAAAGTTACTTAGGTAGAACTTCCGAACTTAAAGAGACTTACAATAACGAGTGTTTGTGTTACAACTTGGAATTGGAACGAATGCAGAAATTTGTTTGCTTTTACTATTTAACGACCTTTGTGTAAAAAGAGTCAACAATATTAGAGGAATAACGGTGAATCTAAACAGCAGTTTTTTTTTATGAATGTTTCATAACCATTATTTGTCACCAGTTTAATAATAGAGAACATGTACGAAACTTTAATGTATCTCGAACATCTTTCAGAAAAATATGCATATTGTCTTGTTAATATTGCTCAATTTTTTATTGATATTTTACATATTCATATGTAACATATATATTCACACTTTTAAATTTACTATTAAGCAATAATCAATTGAGCAATATTCATTGGGCAACAATGCTATTGGCGACTCCATTTAGACGCAAGTGTGAGAAGATATTAATAAAAACTAGACTGACTAGTGAAGAGTATGCAGATATAAATTCACTCTTTGCATAAAACGTTTTTTTTTCGCACTAGATGTACTTTGGACATAAAACTTAACATCAAGATTATTTAATACGAGATACGTTATCGGTTCATCCACTTTTTCAATGACAAAGAAATAGTTAACTCTTGTTAAATATGTATTTTACGTGAAAGCGTGCATTAATGACTGACTCTAAAAACGACTATTTAGATAAAGGCATCAGAATTAGGCTAACTGTAATTAGAGAAAGCCTCAATGCACCTTTCTGCATACCTTATAAAACGAATTTGTTAACACGAATGACTTGATGTGAAGATGTGAACGTAAAAGAAATCTTTGTAAGAAAAGTTAAGCGAATATTCTACGTACCATAGGAAGATGGCTGTTCGTAAACTTTGAACGACAAATTCGCTCAGAAAGTTTGATAATTTAATGTACGGCTCTTCCTCTTGAATTAGATTAGATGGCGTCATGCAATAAGCGACCAAGCTTCACTTTGGCAACAAAGAGACAAAAGGAATTATAATGAACGAAAGAGAAGTGTATACTTAATCTTTTTCAATTCTTGCCTCTAGCTTTCGACTAAATACTGGCAAAAAGTTGTTCCGTCGAAAGATGTTGAATAGAGCTGTCCAAAGAAAACAAGGAGTTTCAAATTTTAGCTCGCACCTCCTCACTTTTTCCTTTTTTTCTCTCCTGACACAATGTTTCCAGATTTAAATAAAAATATTCAGGAGTCTCTCAGAGTTTCTATATTTAAAATTGTCTTCCACTACTTTCATAACTAATGGGAATGTGTAGATTTTTTAAATATAGTAGCCTCAAAGGAGTTTCTTAAACTGAAAAATAAGGATAAGTTTTTCCTTATGAAAAGGAAAAAGAAAGGGAGCCAAAATTTAAAGAAATTTTTGGAATATCTTAATATTAACAGGTGATTAAACTTTGACATGATCGTGATTACATCGTAAATGACTGACAGCTCTGCGAGTATTATTAAAATATTATCGTGATAATCCAGCTATCCGAACAGGATTAAACTTGACACATGACTCGCGTATCGGAACAGTGAAATATATCAGAAAGCAGCTCGTAAAGGCGATGGAGAGGTAACGGAGTCTGCAGATGCTGTGTTTGTGTACGTGTTCGTATATATACAGACAGACCACACATAACTGCTAGAGGCGGTTTAATGAGGTCTCAATGTCACGATTTTATTATTATAATTGCTGTGATCGTGATCGTAATCGTAATCGTGGTTGTACGAAGGTAACAGGGATGTTGAGTCCACGGTCGGGCCAGGAAGATGCCTGGGTCAGGCTAACTCGTTGCTGTCAGGAAAGTGATCGCGCGCGTCCAAACAAGCAGCCAAGTCTAAGACAAGGTTGTGCAGAGTAGGATGCTCGAGGACTTCCGCTTCCGGCAAAGGCGGATGGCACCGCGGCCTCTGTTGCCTACCGCGAAACGATCGGTGTAGGTGTAGCACCACATCACAGAACACGTAACGGACTAACAGCAGTCGCAAAAAATCGTCCCCAAAAAACTGTAGCACACTGGTTTCTGCAAATTTACAAATACGATTGTTAATTATGTGAATAATTTAATTTTCATCAGATACTTCATCCCAATCAATTAATCTTTCATTTTTAAAAGACAGGTTACTATCTTAGAAAAGTAAGAGAAAATATGTTACATAGCTGACAGTTCTTACCACATCTAGATCGCATAACGAGCCGACTGGCCTCGATGAGGAATCGCTCGATGTAACTTTGGCAACGCTCCCAGTGATGAACGGCGAGGCTACCAACGTTACAGATAAGGCAAAAGGCGGCGAGTGGGGCATGAAGAAAGAGGGTAAAGAGGCTGCCACCATGGCGAAGGTCTCTTAATGTTGATGGTGTGTCTTGGGGTGACATTAAGACCATCAGTGGCTGGCCAAAGTACCGAGGTATCTGTTGAAACACGAAGCTGTTGTCCGAGTCAACGACCACGAAAAGAGGTTTTCGCGTAAACGGATACAGGTCTCCAGGGTAAAGGCAGTGGGGCTCCTTTCCGCCTGTTGGCCTCTTCCCATGGTCCGGCTCTCTTTTACTACTCGTCGACACCCCTCCTAGGTCGTACCCCACTGAAAACACACAAAAAAGTTAAAAGAAGCATGTTGTCTTATCCAGATTACAGTCACTAAATTTCATAAAATAAGTCCTTCATCTTTTTCTTTATCTGAATATAAAATAATTTATTTTATAAAAAGAAATCATCTATGAATTCCATAATACTTTTTCGATATACAGAATCGTTTTCGTTGATTTTCTACGTTCGAGGCTGAATAGACACACTTATGTCTTTTTAACTTGTACGTCAGAAAATGGAACGGCAGTAGAAATGAACGACTATGGTCAGCCACGCGTCTCAAGGTATTATATTTAACGCGAGGCTATTGAAGGGGAGTGCAAGGTCGATTTATGAAGGTCTCGAGATTCCCTTGTCTGGTTGACTTTGATCTTACAATTAATAATTTTCGATAATGTTTCTGACTAATTCTATTTTTAATATAATACTTTATTAATGTTATGATTCTAGCCCCTGAATGAAATCATGCAACTTTCTATTAAACTAGAACTAAAATTAAATTACAGTTAAAATTATCGAATATTTAATTTATACCAATTCGTGTCAGGATAAAATAATCCTGACATTATAAATAAAAGAAGGAGTGAAGAAATGGACTGAATATTAAATTTGATATGTACTGAAATAGAACAAATATATTCCTCGCGATGACTTGAGTGAAAATCGATTTAAAGATGTGTCAAAGCCTTCTTCAGATCTGTGGCGACGATGAAGCCTTTCTCAAGAATGCCAAATACGATAGACAGCTTTTAAATCCAATTTAGAAGACTAGCTCTTGTAACCGACACGAAGATAGTCTCAATAAGCACCAATAACAATATTGATAACGACAGTTTCTTGGCTGAGCTTATCTCGAAAATACGCTGTGTTCATTAATATGCAATTGGCATATATTAGGCAAATTGAGTTGCACTTGGAACTTTACTCCGTTTGGCATGTCTGAGAGCTCAAGTTTTTAAGTGGCTCTTAACTGAATACATACTGTAAGCTAATAATTCATGACTTTATAGGAATTTTTCCAACTTGAAGCTTAACTCTGCTCGAATTTATTCAACGAACTTAAAAAAAAAGAAAACCGTTGAAAAGGAAGTTTTTATAATAAGACTAACAAGCTTGAAAAATTATTGATGACACAATACTCACTTTCCTCGGGTCGTTTCACAGTGGAGAAACAGCCATCGGCGGAAAGGTAAAGAAGAAGTGCCCCATTCGCTGGTAATTCCTTGAATCCACTGGCAAGGAACACCTGAACCTGACTATAGGTTGGTTTATAAAGGAGATACTTGTGCGGATTGTCACGTCTAGGTGCCCCATTTTCCATTGGATAGGGACCGGGCCTGAAGGGCATTCTACCTGCAGGCGACGTGTCATGCAGGTGGTTTGGGTCATCCCTGGGTTCGCGCTCCAGTGTTTGTAGCATCCTAAACATATCCATCGACAACTCACTGAACTTGACCTGATCTGTACAATTGCCAACGATCAGAATCTCTTGAAGAGATAGGCACATGGGTGGCGATCGCTCGACCGGTGGCGACGTTAACGGACCGAGTCTATGTGTCAACACAACTGGATTAGAGTCCGAGTGGAGAACACCAACAGCAGCCTCTGCCTTCACGAACGCCTTAATTTCGTCGAGGACTAGATTCCACTCGACCTGGTCCTCCGGCTCGTACGTACTCGTGTAATCGGCGATTTGGGCATCCAGTTCCCCAACAAGTTCCCTCACTAGCTTCATCTTGTTCAAGAGCAAACAGACGACGATGAAACGGGCATAATACCTCAGTTTCTTCACCATCAGGTCACTGCGATCCTCTTTCGCTGCTCTACTGTAATATGCACGACCGCGTATGGCTGCATAAAAAGAATACGCCTCGTGCAGATAACTTGTCTCGCTTGTTCGCAAGTAGTAATGGTAATATAGTTGACCAATTTTACTAGCTATTTCGCCTATTTGCCAACGCTTCAATCCATATTTTGTGTCCAGTACTTGTCTGCAAAAGAAGAGGATATATTTTTTTAAAAATTGTGCAATTGACAATTGAAAGCGAGGATTTTGACATTTTTTTTTAAACTAGGGCCCTTTTTATTAACTGAAATAAGAGATCGTGTGAAGGATGATGAGGATCATCCACTCATTGGTAGTCATTGCAAATTTTCACTTTAGCAATGTCATCGTAACTTATCAGTCTTCCTCAACAGACGTACTTGAACTTTAGCAGACGCAGCAAGTTAACGTTCAGCAGACTCTCCCTCCTTCAGCAGACATATTCCACTTCAGTATACATAACCCCACTTTAGGGCAGCTCTTTTGTAACTCTTTGTAACTATACTTGAGATTTAAACAGAATTTTCAAAATATATTACACGCATCCAGTATATTATTCAGGTTTGATCAAGAAGGGATGCTGCTAAAAGCTGATGTAAAATATAGAACTTGGAATAAAAATAGATTTACTAATAAAAGAAAGAACCCTTGCAGAATAGAAGAATATTTATAAAAGAAAGGTCAAGGTTCACATAAAATTAGAGGGGGAGAAATTTCTCTGAAAAGAAGACGTCACACAAACCCAGCTTCCGTAATTCATTGATAAATGACTGCACCTACGTAGAAGCATATTCGTTTGACGTAAGAAGGACACTCAAAAATAGATGAATCATTCAGTCTACTTTTTCATTAATCCCTGCAAAATAGGACGCTCAAAAAATTTGAAAGTAGAAACTCTTAATCGTACTACGGTTTCTGAATGCTCAAAGGACAACAATTTGCTGAATGGTGTTGAAACTTTTGGTCACATGGCACGCGATTGAGTTTCGCGCATAGTACAGTCATGCACATTCACGTGGATACGACTGCCCCTACGCTAGGAATGAAACTCTTTCGGATTTCAGGATATTGGCTTTATAATGAAGAAACTTAATATAGAAGATATTATTCAAGTAAAACATGACTCACCTGTGCTGCTGCTGGAACTTCCAGAGCTTGGTGTAGATGTCGAAGGTACGGCCAAAGTATGCCTGCCACTGCTTGTGGCCGTATTGGGGCAGGTCCCTTAGTCCATTGAACAGCTGCTTACTCTTTTCCAGCAGATGACAAAACTCGAGGACGATTTTTCGCTCGTGATCGTCCATTCCAGCCATCATGACCATCTTTTCGAATAATATAAGGGAGGAAAAACTGAGGGGGTTGGCGGCCGCCCCTTACAGTCGCGGTCGCCCGCGCTATGGCGCCCGCCGTTTCTCTGTACTCTACGCTCTTTTTCTTTCTCCCTCTTTTTCACCCCCTTCCGCCTCTCGAATGCTCGCCTACTCGTTCATTATCTCTCTCTTGCACACGCAAGCGTCCTGCACACCCTTCAGACTTCAGACACTCTTGCAATCAATACCGTGACAACTTACCCCCGCAATTAGGGGGCGCCGCGCGACCTCGTCGAATGCAAGCGTGTCGCGTGGTACCCAACCCCGCCGGCAACAGTGGATAATCGATATCCTGTTCACAGGATAAAGAACCGAGTGATAATAAAGTTGAGTAGGTATGCGATTTGATAGAGTATCAATAGATGGACGCAGTCATGTCTGTTAAGCAAACTTCTTTATTTTTTTTATACATGTTGACCTTTTCAAATTTTTCAATATCACCGTCCTTTCTTCCACGCGGAAGATCAGCGGATATTAATATTAACCCTTTGATTTAACTTTAATACTCTCAATAAGCTTATATAACTCTCTAAATCTGAACCAGCGAAAACCATACCAAATCAGTGAAATTCGCTGATGAAGCAGCGGAATTGCTCTCGTAGAGGGCGTGATATTCCCCTAATTCATCAGCGAATTTTACTGATTTGGTATGGTTTTTGCTGATTCAGATTTAAAGAGTAAACTCAATGTAGGCAAAACCGCTAAATCTTATACTGTCTGTAGTCAGATATAATTATACACTGAATTGAGATTTCTCTATGTGATTCTGCATAGAAACTCGTACAACTTACTATATTTTACTCCAGATGAACCCATACGTCCCTTTGTGAATTAAATTTTATGATGTGGAAACAAATGACATGAATATGATTAGAGTATTGAACATCTTTATTTAAAAAAGTATGCACGACTAGCATTTAAAGTGAAGGGCTTTTGACAAGCTCTAATTAAAAATGTTGAAATCGAGAAATACAATAGAACTATCAATAGAGTCCTTCACTGCATTTTCGCAGGGGATCTTTTGCGCACCCACCATTCGCGAGCTCGGCAGCCGCGGCCAGCCAAGATTAATTAACAAGATAACGATTGGTAGCAGTGTAACAGCAGCAACAAGAGGAGAACGAGAATAGAAGGAGCAAGAGAGAGAGGTTCTACACAACCCCATAGCCGCATAAAGAGCATGGGGGTTTGACCGTCGGGTAGTTGGTATCGGCTGTCGCCTCATCTACAAGTCAATCAGGTTCGCGTGCCATACAATCGTGAGGCAGCTGCATATATAGCTATGTACAGCGTATTTTATTAGTTTCGTATAATTATTATTATATATTTTAGAGAAAAAGTGGTCCTTTTATACGAATATGTATTTTTCATCTGGCACTATTGTTTACACTTAAGAAATTCGAAGTAGTTCACTCCTGCTGTGATTTTTTTGGCAATTAATAGTAAAGGTCTGCCTCTCCATGTCGGAAAATGTCTATCAGAACATCAGAAAGTTTAGTTTAAACAATATTACACTAAAGAAATATTTTAATAATTTGGTGATAATATACGTTACCAGTTTATTAGTCTTCCAAATTCAATTTTAATTTTGAATGATTACAATTTAGCCGTAAAATATAATTTAAATTCAAACGAAAGAAATTCCATGCAATGGAAACACCTTCAAATGTTCAGATAATTTCATAAACTGACCCTGTATGTAATAAACTATCAAACTGGTTGACACAAAAAAAAATCACGAGACAAAAGAACACGATAAGCGAGAGGAATGTGAACTTCATTGTAGGAAAAGTAAATGAATTATTATTATTATTAAGAATAATAATAATTAGTATCAATATTATGAAATACTGCCCGTCTAGTATGACAATCTCCATTTGATGAAAGATTATTATACTTGTGTATCTATATAATAAGAATAACAGTGATGATTCAAATAATTTGGATTTAAATCACTAGTGGTCTAAACTGTACGTATAATATACATACATACGAAATGCTGAAGTACAGGAGTTGCGGCACCTTACTAGGTATGCAAGTATAATGTACTGAGAGCAGCCGTGCATATATGAATGCTTATGGAAATCTGGCACGCTCATTTTGACTACCAGATCGACAGCAGATAAGGGCTATTACAAATTGGTATTGGTAAGTAATGTGCAGTGCATATAGACCTCACGGTCGAAGTCAAATTCGCTTCGACCTTTTTGTTATTCCACAATCATCTTCTGGAAGGATAGTCTATTTATAAAAAATGTAGATCGAGTCTCATTAAAGCACTCGAAATCGGCGAAAAGATTGTGCCACGAGATACTGTGAACACAGAAATGCTAAATGCATTTGTTTCGTGCTAGCCGATTCTATTTTTGAATAAAAAGTATCTTCAAAAACACATTCTGACTTCGGGTGACTACATTTTTCTCTCGGTGTGTACCACAGATATTACCACAGTTATATGATC
>UCOK01009912.1:0-26434 GCA_900474325.1 Synergus umbraculus | reverse complement strand
ATCTCTAGAAATCCATGTTAAAATTCGTGAAAATCTGTAAAAATTTCTAGCAAACTGTGGAAATTTTTCAATTCTTAAAAACTCTTAAAATCATTAAAAACATTAAATTCCATGAAATCCTTAAAAATATTACAAAATCTTTTATAAATCAAAAATATTTTCTGAAAACCCTTAAAATTTGACGAAAACCTTCGACAACTTTGTAAATTCTACAAAAGCTTTTAAAAATAAAAAAAAAAAACCTTTGAAATTCCTCAATAAAAATCCCTGTAACGTTTTAAATTATTATTTAAATCCCACAAAATACATATTTTAAAAGTCATAAAAATACATTGAACTCCGATTGAAATCTGATCAAAGTCGTGAAAAATTCTAAAAATTCCCAGAAACTTCTTGAAATTCTTTAAAATTCTACGATAACATTTAAAATCCCATTATCTCCCATGAAATCTTTAAAAATTCCATAAAATTCCCTTAAAATTACTAGATTTTCAATGTACCTATTTAGAGTTTAGACTCATAACAAAATGATCACTAACGAAACCAAATTCAAAATTTCAAATTCATTTCACGCAGAATTTACTATGCGGTAAATATCGATTGTCGTAAATCACTATCGATACTTACACGACGAATCAGGAGTGCGGAATAGGCGTTACGACATTTAAATTTATAGATTAAAGAAATTTGTAGATCAAAAAGGTAATTTAAAAAATTGTATATTATATAACTCACCCATGATAGGCCAGAAAGGATAACAGGAAAAATATGCACGCAAGGACGTCAGCCCTTCCAACAATGCCGGTAACCTAAACAGAGAAATTCATATTTTTTTAATTTTTAATTTAATTCTTCAAAATGTAGATTAGTATGTACAAATAAAACGAAATTAGTTCAGGTAATTAAAGTTATCTAAAAAAGCTCTCTTCATCTTTTTTTTCGGATGAAAAAACCTTTCCCCGAGGTAATTGAAATTCTCGTTGAAATTCATTATATAATGGAGCACTCATTAATAAATTAAGTAAAAGGCAGAAGAATAATTCTGTCATCGTATTCTTCTTATGATATTTAATTAATGAGCGCTCTCGTAATTCTTTTTTGTTTTTAATGAGTACTGTTGAAGGCGAAAGGGATCTAATTATAATATTTAGTTATTTATGCTATGTTATGTTATATTAATATTATATTATTTATATAACATAAAGAAGACACACCTGCATTTCATTGTGGTAATTAATTAATTTTAATAAGAGAAAATTTAATTTCGCCAACTTTACGCTCGCAATAATAAATACTTTTTACAACCGTTTCTCTAAAGGTTTCTAGTAATTCTATACGCGTAATAAAGTATCTTATTAAAAAAATAAATTCATATATCAATAATAATAATAATAATAATAATAATAATAATAATTGAAGAGATTATTCAATGGCTGAAAAAAAATATATTTCTTACAATGAGAAGCAAGCAAAATTGAAATGAGAAGAAAGCAAAACTTCCTAGATTAATTAGTACAGTAACTTCCGTTCATCCGAACACGATGAAAATACCAGGGAGGTAATTGTACTCAATCGACTGAAAATAATCCAGGAAAGTATATCACAAGTTTTGATCAAGGCACTAACTATAATACATTCTTAACTTTCAAAGTTCCCACCCTGGCTCTCCAGCAAGAAAGAAAGGTTGTTGGTGAGTTCAGTGGTAGGGGCGGTGCTTTATTGGGGGTGAGGAAGAGGAAAGCATAGTAGGCAGCGAAGACAGAGGGGATTCTCTTTAAGTTGGAGGGCAATTATAATCAGCTCTCACTTCACCTAATCAATTTCAAGTTTCATACAAGAGAGACAGTGAAAGAACGAAAGAGAGGAAGTAAAGAGATACTAATGGAGTAGCGTTCAGCATAAACTGGAACAAACTAAAACTGCATCTAGGCTTTCAATCTCCTTCATTTGAATGGTGGAAAATTGATGTTACTATTTTTCATGAGAGAATCTGAAGTATTTTTTTAATCATTAAATATTTAGGACGTAAGTAGTGAAGATAATACTCTGGGTGTCCACTATGCGGAAATTTGAGAATTTCCCACTATCTTTTTCCACCTCATTCTTCAACTTCTGTATTCAGGGGTTTTTTTATAAATCAGTTTTTCAAACCTCTTTTTGCACTTCTTTTTCACTGCACCTTCTCAATACCTAGTTTTCCAACCTATTTTCCCACCACACATTTTTCCACCGGATTTTCCAACTTTCTTATGCAAGGGTTTTTTTAAACTGTTTTTCAAACCTCCTTTTCCACCTCCTTTTTCAAACTCGATATTTAAATACCTTTTCCCATCACATTAGAGAACCTCAATTTTTAAACTTTCTATTTCATTTTCCAACCACTTTTTCACACCAACTTCTCCAAACTCAATTTTCCCACCACTTTTCCAACTCTGTTCCAACTTCCGTATCCAACCACCTTTTCTAAAATTATTTTTCAGACCAGTTTCTCCAAACAGTATTACTACACTTCTTTTTCGACTCCCTTTTACAACAATCTCATTCAAATACATTTTCCCACCTTTTCATTATTTTATCATTTCTACTTTTTTCAAACCTCCTTATCCCATTCTTTCCCACAAGCCCTTTACTGCCTCCCTCTTGTTCAGGTCCCTTTTTCCAACCCTTTTTCAAACCTACTTTTTCAACCTCTTTTTTTCAAAAACCTTTTTTTAATTTGATTTCCCACCTTTTTTTATTTCCTCTTCCAAAGCTCTTTTCATATCTGCTTATTCAATCATTTTATTCAAATACCTTTTCTAAAACTAGATTTTCAATATCCTTTTTACATTTTCTTTTTCCAACTCTCATTTTCTACCTCCTTTTTCAACCTTGTTGTTTAAGAACTTATTTCCACCCCTTTAGCGAACCTCGTTATCCCACCTTTTTTTCAAATCATTTTTCCATGTTTCAGCTAATTTCCAACCTAATTTTCCAATCTCTTTTACATACCATCTATTCCAAGCTCGTTTTTCCCACCTTTTTCCCTACCAATTTTTACTCACACCTTTTTCAACCTGATTTTCTCAAAACAAAATTTTAATGTTGAATAACAATTTTAAAATCAATTTAAAACATATAATAAATAAAGTAAGACAAAAAAAAACTTTGAAAACCTTCTAAATGTCATTAATATAATTTTTTAAACATCAATGACGATTAACACATCTAAACTGACTAGAGCTGGGAATTTGGAAAAACTTTAAAAAGCTCAAAACAAAAAACGAACAGTGAAAATGGAAAATAAGGAAGAAAAAGTTAATCTATAAATTTAAATTATTATTATTGTTATTATTATTACTATTATTATTATAAAAATATTTAAAATTATACTATAATAAAAAAGTGGACAGATATTTCGGCAAGTGAACAAGGATATATTTTTAGAATAGAATTTAAATTAATTAATAAAGAGGGCACATTTTCTTCTTAATGGATATTATCACATGACCTAAAAAGCTCTCTTATTACGAGATATAAAAAAATAAAGTAACTGCAAAGTAACTAAGTTACCCTAAAAGTTACAAATAAAGTAACTTTTAGTAACTTACTTACTTGTAACAAGTTACTACCCATCACTGATTCAAACACTCAACTACATATAATATTAATCTTTTTTTTTTATTTATAGATAAATATTCTTGGTTGAATAATGTGACAACTATTGTTATCGTTCTCCCCTGAAAATCATTACTTAACAATTCTCTTCGCGTGTTATAGGCGGGTGGATTTCAATAAACGAATGTAAACGACCAGCTTAACTGTAGAAATATGGTGAGCAGCTTGCCACCCCAACCCTGACGAAACTGCCCGAAATTTCTTCGATGACCCTCGAGAGAATTTCGGTCAAGTGACTTCACTCAGTCACTGTCAGCAGGGCCGTATCTATAGTAGCTGAAAGACAGGTCTCCCAAGTTGTATTTAAGATAACAGAGATTGCGGCATTGACGATAAATTTTCCCTCAGCACGTGATGCGCTTAGCAGATTTATCGTCAGGAATGAGGATCCAATTTCAAAAACAGCCTGCGACAATTTATTATCGTAATTGCTAGTGGACCGTCGGACATGTGACATGAAAACGTTGTGCAATATGCGAATACATGGACACTCACCACCCACATCAAATTGGAAATCGAAAATTATTATCCACAAAATTTCGTGAAATCAAAAACGACCGATAGCCTAATGCAGCATCATTCATCTCGCAAATAGTCAATAAGAGTGTCTCTGATTTCCTATCGATTTTTAATTAGCCTCCACCATCGACGTCAATTATCATTTATGTATAAACCTATAACGAATTGAGAGGACAAAGAGAATCCCTTACATGAAGTGACCATTAAAGGACTGGCAAAATTATATTTCACCTGACAAGCATTCGTGGTTTTCGTTGATAACTGGTTTCCATACACAGATAATTTCATCGGAGATTTTATTGGGAATCGATTACGTAAATATTGGCCTGAATTTTCCCTATATTTGTCTGCATTTATTCAATTTATTCAATCAGACTTTGAGAGGGTCTAAATGGTGCGCATTTTTTTAGGGCTCTGAACGACCTCAACCGCAACCTTTTTTTCCAAACGTTGTATCACTTCTTTCTTACACTACTTTTACCACCCCTTTGGCGAATTTTTTCATTTATTTTTTTTATACGATCCTTTTTCCAAAATCTTCTTTCCTGTTCTATTTTTCTTTTATATCACCTTCTCTAATCTCATATATTTATAATTCAGAAATATTTTTTTAATCACTTTTCACACTTTCCTAATAAGTTCGAGGAATTTCCAGTCATTTAACAATTTTTTTTACGATCTTGGAAAACAATTTCACGATATTTTAAAGACTTTTACAGGATTTCAAGGAATTATATTACGCATTTTTTAGAATGGGAACTTTTTGATGAATGAAATTTGAAAAAAAGAGATTGAAAAATTAGGTTGATAAAACGATAGGGGGCTTGAAGAATAGGAAAGGAGTAAAAGGTTTAGGAGAAAGGGTAGAATAAATAGCTAGGTTTGGAAAAGACGGAATGAAAAAAGAATGAAAAGGTAGAAAAAAGTATTTGAATGAAATTGTGATGAAAGGCGAGTGAAACTAGCTGTGAAGTTGTAACATGTTTGTACTCATTGAGTACTTTGCTCCCTGAAAGCAAATATGATTTACTTTCTCATAGAGGAAGTATTTTTAGAGTTACAATTGTAAAAGAAAATTTTTTATTTTTCACACATAAATAACCATAACTTTTTTAATTTTCAATGAAATGTATTAAACTGTGCGAAATTTCATCAATTTCTATATATAAACGTTCTGGAAATATGATGGGATCTATAAAAGCGTGACCCAAACACATCTACACATAAATACAGATACGGACAATTTTTCAGGACATCATACATATATGCCAATTGCAATTTACCAACAAAAAAAAATGTTTTTAGAAAATAGATTTTGTCACCACTACTTGGATAAGGAAGTTGGAAAGAAAGGAGAAAAAGGAGGTGGAAAAAGGGGTAGGAAAAATGAGCTTGGAGAAGTTGGTGTGAAAAAGAGGTTGGAAAGTGGGATAGAAGTCAAGAGTTTGGAAAAAGGGTGGAATAATAAAGTTCGCTAAAGTTGTGGAAAAAAGTGTTAAAATATCGAGTTTGAAAAAGTAGGTGGAAAATGGATTTGGAAAAGAAGTTTGTAAAAAGGATGCTGAAAACCAAGTTTTAGAAAAGGTATTTAAATAAGGTAGATGAATAAAAAGTTGAGAAAAGGGGTTTTTGAAGTGGATATTGGAAACTAGGGTGGGGAAACTTTGAAAAATGTATTTCAAAAAAGAGGTTGAAAAATTAGATTATAAAAAATAATGTGGAACTGGATTTTGAAGAAGAGGAAGAGAGTAAAAGGTCTGGGAGAAAGGATGAAATAAAGAGGTTCATAAAAGATACTTTTTATGAAAAGATGTTAGTAATAAGAAGTTTGAAAACGGGTCTTTAAACAACACTTTTATAAGAAGGTTGGAAAATTGGGTGTAAATAGGTGGTGAGAGAATAGGTTGGAAAAGTGGGTTTGTACAAGATGTTGTGAAAAAGAGGTTTTAAGGACGAGTTTGGAAAAAAACCTAACATAAGGAGGAGGGAAAAGGTGGTGGAAAAATACGTTGGAAAAGTGGATTTTTACAAGATGTGAAAAAGAGGTCTAAAAATCGAGTTTTTAAAAAATCCTTGCATAAGAAGGTTGCACAATTGGATGGAAATAGGTGGTGGGAAAATAGGTTGGAAAAATGGGTTTTTCATAAGATGTTGTGAAAAAGAGTTCCAAAAACCGAGTTTTTAAAAAATCCTTGCATAAGAAGGTTGGAAAATTGGGTCGAAATAGGTGGTGGGAAAATACATTGGAAAATTGGTTTTGTACAAGAAGTTGTGAAAAAGATTTTTTAAAGACGAGTTTAGAAAAAATAAACCCTAACATAAGGAGGTTGGAAAATGAGGTGGGAAAAGGTGGTGGAAAAATTCGTTGGAAAAGTCGATTTCTACAAGAGGTTTTAAGGACGAGTTTTTAAAAAATCCTTGCATAAGAAGGTTGGAAAATTGGGTGGAAATAGGTGGTGGGAAAATAGGTTGGAAAAGTGGGTTTTTAAAAGATGTTGTGAAAAAAAGGTTTGATAACCGTTTCTTTTTAAACCCTTACATAAGGAGGTTGGAAAATGAGGTGGGAAAAGGTGGTGGAAAAATACGTTGGAAAAGTGGATGTTTACAAGATGTGAAAAAGAGGTCTAAAAATCGAGTTTTTAAAAAATCCTTGCATAAGAAGGTTGCACAATTGGATGGAAATAGGTGGTGGGAAAATAGGTTGGAAAAATGGGTTTTTATAAGATGTTGTAAAAAAGAGGTCCAAAAACCGAGTTTTTAAAAAATCCTTGCATAAGAAGGTTGGAAAATTGGGTCGAAATAGGTGGTGGGAAAATACATTGGAAAATTGGTTTTGTACAAGAAGTTGTGGAAAAGATTTTTTAAAGACGAGTTTAGAAAAAATAATCCCTAACATAAGGAGGTTGGAAAATGAGGTGGGAAAAGTTGGTGGAAAAATACGTTGGAAAAGTGGGTTTGTACAAGATGTGTTGAAAAAGAGGTCTAAAAACCGAGTTTTAAAAAAATCCTTGTATAAGAAGGTTGAAAAATTGGGTGGAAATAGGTGGTGGGAAAATTGGTTGGATAAGTGGGTTTATTGTCTCCATTAAATTTGTCTACAACGTCCAGACAGAATTCGAATTTCATTGTTGCAACCTCAAACCTACGAAACTCGACAGTTACACATGTAATGTAATTAGTCTAAGAGGCTTTTTTGTTTCTGCTTCTCATCAGAACAAGAAACCCTGATTATACACCAAATGCGGTTTGTATATTTTGACCTACACGGAACATACATTCCGCAGTGCAGGGGATGTGCCTGACTTCGGTGACGGTTCAGAGTTTAGGGAGATTCGAAGTGGCTGCTACACCCACAGGACGCGGTTCCGTGGTTGCGAGCCAAATTAAACCGGAACTCGGCAACCCTATAGTCGTGGAATGCTTCCCTTTGGGTGAATTCGTTGGCAGGGATGTGAGCCCGCAAACATATACAGACAAACAGGCGAAATTCCACCTGAGAACTCCGATCCCTCAAATCGCAGGGAAGGCCTCCGTTTGTCGGAATTGTAAGGTATTTGGTTAAGGGAAACCAAGTTCGTACTTTGCCTTGTTTTGTTGAATTTCCTAATGATGACGCTTTCGAAAGCCAAACAAAACTCACAAATTTCAGAGATTACTGAAATGTATTCGCGTGTTTAACTTTCCTTAAGAGCCATTATAAGTTAAGGTTTTCAACATTTGGATATTGCTCTTTAATTATTGTATATTGAAACAACTGTTTTGTGAGGATAACATGTTTGCTTGATATAGAGCTAAAAAAAATTTTTTTTTTTCTGAACTAAATGGCTGTTTCAAACTGTTTAATCACGTTTTTCTATTTACCTTTAAAAAGACATGTTTTTATTTAATTTCTTACAACTTCAAGTCATTAAAAAATCAATGAAATTTTGCTGATTCAAATTTAGAGAGTATAAATTTGAAGCAACACTTTTAACCGAGATTTTAGGGACATTTCGTTACATCATTTTTTAGAGAGGTATTTCAAAAGATTTCTAGAAATTTTAAAAAGATTTCGTAGAATTTTAAGGTATTTCAGGATATTTCGTAGAATTTTAACGGAATTCAAGGAATTTTAAATATTTTGAAATTTTAAAGGACCTTTAAGGAATTTTCTGATTTTCAAAAGATTTTATAGAATTCTCAGGATTTCATGGACTGTGACAAGATTTCTAATTATTTTAAAGGATTTTAAAGAACGTAAATAGGCTTTAAATGTGATCGTAGAATTTAAAGAATTTTAAAAAGTTTCTGATGTGAATATTAAAAGGTTTTCATGAATTTAAAAAGATTTCAAGTGATTTCTATGAGTTTTTAAATATTTTATGAGGTTTAAAGGATTCTGAAGGTTGCAATAAAATTTTAAGGGATTTTATGAGATTGTTCTAATTATTACGATATTATGTAGACTTTTTAAGGATTTCATTAAATTTGATAAGATTTCCAAAGAGTTTAAAAGATTTAATTGTTAAGAAATTCCAAGAGGTTTTTATCAATTTTAAAAAATTTTTGCGAATTTTAATTTGAATTTCAAGACATTAATGATTTTAATCGTTTCTGTGAATTTTTAAGGGATTTCAAGAGGTTTTTGGAAATTTTAAGAAATATTAACAAATCCTAGGGTACTCAGAAGGTTTTCCTGACATTTTTTTACGCTATTAGTTTGTTTTTCTTCTTTCAACTTCAAGTCATTGAAAAGTCAATCAGGTTTGCAACAACAATTTATGTGAGATTTTCGAGATATTTCGTAACACCACATTTTTAAGATAGAGAATAATATCAAGCCTTAATCTAAAAACATAGTGTTTTAGTATTTCTCTTGATAATACTATTTCTCTGACAATGAATATATTTGCTGGATTTTCCCCATTTTTCTTGGCGAAATCTGCTAAATATCTGCTACTTTAGTAGATTGTAAAGCTTAGAGGCTTAGACAATACTTAGACAAGCAGGTACAATAATCATTAGAGGTTCCCTTCACATCTTTAGAAATAATAGTTGTAAAGCCAGTAAGTAGTATAAATGTTAAGGCCTTCAAATTCTCTAACTCAATTCCTGATGATCCAATTATTTGCCATATTTCTATAAACTTTTGTGTTAATCTATCTCGCGAGCATCTAGTGCAGGTCCTTTTCGGCCCTGCGGGTCACCTTCGGGTCGATTTTGGGTCTACCGACCATAAAAGTGAGTTGAAAGCTTGTCAAAGCATAAATATCTTAAATAAATTACTCCTAAAATTTGTAATAAACCTGCGAGTTTCTTATCCTTAAATTTGTAATACCTCTTAAGTTATTTACCTTTTACTTTTCAATCTTGAAACACCTTTTCATAAATGTACATTTTCTGAAAGAGTTCTTTCTCACAAAACCTGAGTTACTCTCCAAATCTTGATTATTTCTTCAATTTTATTATTTATATCAAAAATCGTCGGTTTTATGTAAATTGAGTGATCCTATGAATTAAAATAAACTTTAATTGTATTCTGTATTTGTACCTTTGATTTCGATCACCAGTACTATTTTTAACCCCAACAAAAGAAAAGCTTTTCAACCTGTTGGTTGGGACAACGCTTTGTTGATTATATAGCAATCAAACATTTTTTTGTTCAGAAAAATGTACCAACAAAGTCTTTATTTGTAAACAGAGATTCGAAAAAGGGTCGGGAAACGGTTTTTAAAGCATTATAGTTGTAAAAGGGGATGGAAGAGTGGTTTGGAATAGGAGATTGTAGAAAAGCGCTTGAAAGAACTATTTTGAAAAATTAGGTCGGTGAAAGGGGGTGGAAAATATACTTAGAAAAGAAAATAGGAGAAAAAGGTCTGAAAGAATGGATTTGGTAAGGAAGTTTTCAAAAGGATATGGCAAAAAGGGGTTTTAAAAGGGGAAAAAAGGTGCTTGTAAAAAGAGATTCGTAAAGAAGGTAGAAAAAATATATAAGGAAAAGGAGGTTGGAAAAGGCGTTGGGAAATGGAAATTTGAAGGAAGAGTTTTAGAAAAGATGCTTAAAAAAGAACGTCTCAAGAAGGTTGGAAAATATGTTGGAAAAGGAGGTTGAAAAATGGCATGGAAAAAAAATGGTTGAAAATGGTGGCTGGAAAATGGTGTTTGAAAAATTAGGTCGGAAGAGGGGTTGCAAAAGAGGGTGTGGAAAATCGGTTTGGAAAATGGGCTGGAATAGGAAGTTGAAAAACTGGGCGGAGACAAAGATTTGTGAAAGGGAAGCAAGAAAAAATATTTTTGAAAAATTAGGTCGGAAAAGGGGTTGGAAAATAGGGCGTGGAAGAGGAGGTTTGAAGAGGAGTTCAAAATAGTTGAGGGAACTCCAACCAGAACACCAAACTCATGAGGAATAAAGACTGTCAATCATGATTAAACTCTATCAGAGAAAGGACTTCAACGTCCATAACTAGCAGGTTTCACCGTACAAACCTCCACTGTTTGGAATAATGCTCAAAGTTTCGAGACAGACGTTGAGAAAGTTTAGATTAATTCCATAAGACCTCTGTCAATGAGCTGCCGTGTAAGGATTTCATTTGGAGAAGTAACTTATTTCGTAGATTGAATAAATTTATAAATCGTTTGGGTCATGAAGCGAGGACTTTAGTATTCATGAATGGGAATTTTTCAATTTATAACATCGTAAAAATTTCAGAACAGAAATTGTGAAAAAATCCAATTTTTTATTTAAAAAATATTAAGTCTTGTGTGTGGCTATTTGGCGTGACTGTTATGTGTGACTATTAATAATTTGGGGATATGACTGTAAGGAATAATCATTATAATAATATAATTATTATAATATATAATCATTATCATATGTAATCATTATGCGTATGAATATGGGGTTTGACTATTGTGTATGACTCTGAGATCTAATAAATCAATATATGTCGAACCATCTTATGTTATTAACCGTTTGCGCTTTATTGTTAGCACAGAAAACTTTTGGAAATATTCTTATCTCATCATTTAATAAACTCGAACAGGTTGAAGCCTGTCATTCAAAACCACAATAACAGGAATTTCTCTTTAATAATTCGGTTCTAGCAATATTTTCAGATGAATTGTAATTTTGTTCAATTGCCTGGAAATTTTTAGGATTCAATGATACCGTTCGGAATTTTCATTAATCAACCAGATGTTACGGATTTGGGAAAATCCAGAGGTTGTGAAGTTATATACAGAATTATTACAGTTATTAGACAGAAAATCCTGACGTGTTTTAAGTTCATTTAATACAATTTTTCAGAAGATAAATAGATTTGAATTCTTTCGTATTACTCAAGATTATTTTATTTTTTCTATTTTTAAGCTAACTCCAGCTTTATTATTATAAAATAATGATTTCAAACTCAAGTGTCATGCATTCCGGAAATAGTTGTGCTTAAGTATTTCCATTTACACAGCTGCATATTAGCTTTCTCAATGAATCACATGCTTGAGAATGGGGCAGGGAGGGATTATGGTGGTGGGTGAGGGAAGGAGTACATTAGTCGACATAACTCAGTTCGTATCACGCTGGTATGTAAATTTTTGAGCCTGTTATAACATCGCAAAGCCTATCCTTGCACGGGTTAGCATTTCAAGCTGATAGCATCTCTCACGGGTATAGAAGTGAAACGGTTCTGCCCTTATGGCCCTTAAATCGAATTCTTTTGCTACAAGCCAACAAGAATTACACTCCTCAAGGTCGAGTAATTGTACATGAGGAAAATGTTCTCTACTACGCCCGAGGCTTGGATAAAAGGCAACGAGGGAAATGAAAAGAGGATAAGGGTAGCTTTTTAACTTTTTCTTTGAACGAAACATGTATCTAAACATGCAATTTAAATAAACTGTAACATTTCTCTATTTCTTTTACTACTCCTAAGAATTTAGCAGAACGAAACCATTTCAGCACGGAGAAAAATAAATAGTCACCAATAGTATCTAGATATTACGGTTGAATATATTTGACAATGAACTATGTGACAGCCAACTTCGATATTCAGCTTTAATATCTACGGATATTGAAAAGCAGATATTTTAATTTGAATATCTTAAATATTATAACCTATCATCTAAAACAGTAAAATTTAATATCGGTGATACTCACATTTTTTTTAAATTTTATATAAAAATAAAAAGGTTATTAATTATAATTTAAAAAATGAAATAAATGTAAGTGAAGAGAACGTAGAATTTTTATTTAAAACATTATTATAAATAATTAGTTTAATATAACGAAGTATTCAAGTCATGCCTTGCTGGCTGTTATGACGTAAGTTTTTCTATTACGATGTTTGTACATTAAAACAAGGTTATAATTTAACAATTCCACGTTCGTAGTATGCTTCCAACATCCATTTTTCAAATAGCGCTGTACCCGTTGTACCGAAATTGCATAAAATAACCTATATAAAAGAAGGAATTGAGGTTATGTATCTTCCGCACTTTGACAAGTTAACTTAATAAAAAAAAATATCACTCACTTGGTCTTGCTGTAAGAGACACTTTTCACTCACGGTCAGAATCACGATTCACAATTGATTGCCGAAAAAAATATAAATATTTTACAGCATGACGCGTGGTACGAAAACGTGCGAAAGCCGGAAAACTTAATTGCGTGAAACGTTGAAATTCGAAAATATAACGGCTCACTGAGGTAGCGCCACTAGTTCCACGCGGAATTAACTATCTAAATATTGTGGTTGAGTATCTGAGATTGTAGAATACTGAATATCAAAATATATTGTCCGTCAATATCTTGCATATTGAAAAATTTTTTTTCGATATTACATGGTAATATCTAGATCCTGCGGACGATTATCTAAGTTTTTAATATCTACTTTTGAATATCTATTTTTCTCCGTGAGATCAGACAGGAGATGCAATTTGATCTCGTAGAATTAAAGTTTCGATGTCCAGATTTCTGTCAGTTTTAAGCCAAAACCGAAATTGTTTCACCGGAAAATAAGAGATTTAAACAATCTTGGAAAGAGGGAAGAAAATTAGCACTTGAGTTAGACATATCAAAGACACTTTCCCCTCAGTGAGTTGATTGCGCATTTTTATCATCTTGTATTGCGCTTCAGTCACCAAGGAAAATTTCCTCTAGTCGTCAAAGCTGCCGATTCTCTTTGCCTCGGGTCTTTAAATTTATCCCTCGTAATGCTCCGGAAACGAGGAATATTCCATACTGCTTCCTTTAAGCCGGAATTCGTTATCTCATGGTCCCACAAGGATTTTCACTTCTGTTTTATGTCCTTTTAGGATAAAAATAACCCGAACCCGTATTATAGATCCACAGATTATATTTTTTATCATACTTTGTAGAATTTCTCTCGCTTTTCCGGTTATTAATTCAGCACATTAAATTTTTGATAAATTAGAGGCGTTAATTGATTGAAAAAGAATTCAAATTAAATCCAAAATAGGCATGGAACCAGCATGGAAGGAGGGACTGATAAGAAGATAACTAAAAACACATGTATAGAAACTAGTTTTTCGTCTCTAAGTTGACCAGTTGTCACACCCTGAAACTTAAGATCAATTATAGCAAGAAACCTGGCAAAAAGCTCGCACACTTCTGACTCAGGGTCAAAAACATTGAACATATGTAGCGACTCTTTTCGCCTCGTTTCACACCATCGAGTCCCATTCTTACTTCTTACTTCCTTTTTCTGAATTTCCCAGTCAAGATAATGGTTCTAAATTTTCTATAAGGCTTTTAAGGGCATGTATTACTTACCCGATCCCTACCTTACCGACATTTTTTTCTCTGTAACGCTACGTCTATATTTATAAAGATATCAAATTGAAAATTTATAAAATTAAAGAAAATATGCTAATGTATGTTTGTCTGGTCTTAAATTTTTATAAAAATACAAAATTTTTTGAAAAAAAATTTTTTTTTTAATGTCAATATTTAGGACCAGACAAACGTACCTTAAGGCTTTAGCTTCAAATATCCATCTGTAACTTTTGAAACTTAAATTTTATACAAATATCATACATAAATTGAATTAAAATCAGGAGAAATCTATGTCATTGGATGATCCCAATAAAATTTTCAAACGTTTCCTCTGCTCGACTTAAAGCCTTAAGCTTTCCTGGACAGTAATTGAGGGCAAATAGAGAAAAGGCGGTCGCCCGGAGACCATTGGATTGTCCCCAACGACCAGCGGACGTTTCATTAACGGATATTGCCGCTACCAGAATAGCAGAGTTTCCATTCGAGAGGAAAAAAATCAAGAGAAAAAAGTGTCAACCTCGAGACATTCACGATTATTAGCTTTTTTGACAAAGAAGTGTGACTGTCTGAAAATAGCTGCGGTTAATTTTGTTATACTGTAGAATTAAATGAAAAATATGACATTTATCCATTTCTCTGTCCCGCCGGCTTTTTCTACACCTTTTTTTTTAAACCCTCTTTTTCCATACACTTTTTACAAATCTTTCTGCCAATTCCTCTTTTGAGAACGTTTTTTCCACATCCTTTTACAAACAACCCTTCAATTCCATTTCCCACACCATTTTCTGAAACCTTTTCTATATTTGTTTACCACGTCATCTCCAAAACCCTTTTCCCACCTTCTTTCCGACATCATTGTGGATGTGTTTGGAAATATCATTAGGTTTTGGAAGAGGGGGTTGGTAAAGATGGGTTTGGAAAAGTAGTTTGGAAATGGATATGAGAAAGAAGGATTAAAAATGTGTTTGGAAAAAAGGGGTTGGAAACGGAGTTTGGAAAAAAGAATCAGAAAAGAGTGAAAATAGGGTGGAAAGGAGGTTTTGAAAAAGAGTTTCGTAAAGGCGCTTGGATAGAAATTTTGGAAAAATGGTTTTGAAAAAAAAGGCTGCAAAAGGAATAGTAAAAGGGTTTTGTGAAAAAAATTAAGAAAAGTCGATAGTAAAGAGGGTACGTTAAGTAAATGAACTTAAGGGGTTTTTCATATACAGTTTGAAAAACTAGTGGGAAAAGATGTGGAAAAAAAGGAGTGGAAGGTTTCTGATACAGGGGGTGGGAAAAGGTATGGGAAAAAAGGATTGGGAGGTTTTTGATATAGGGGGTGGAAAAAATATTGGAAGGTTTTTGATGAACGGAATGTGAAAAGATTTTTTTAAATCTGGTTTTATAAAGGTGTTTGGAGAGAAGTTACGAAAAAAGGTGTTGGAAAAGAGTGGAAAATTGCTTGGAAAAAAATTTAGAAAAGGGTTTGGAAAGAAAGTTTGAAAAAGTTATGAAAGGAAAAAAGATTATAAAGGGCGGTCGGAAAAGACTTTTATGAAAACTGTTTTAAAAAAAAAGGTAGTTGGCATAGGGATTTTGAGAAGATGATTCAGAGAGATGATTGGAAAAAAAATGTTGTACAAGGAGTTTAAAAAAGGGGTTGAAAACGGGTTTGGAAAGACGGTTTGTAAAAAGTAGGTTTAAAAATAAACTTAAGGGATGCTTAAAAAGAGGTTGTAAGTGGGCGGAAAATGGGTATGGAAAATACGATTGGAAGAAATTGGTCGGAAAAGTGGTCTGTGAAACGAGTTTGACTAAAGGGGTTGAAAAAAAATATTTATTAAATTGATTTTAGAAAGGCAGTAAAGGGGCTGAAAAATATGTTTTTAAATGGTGTTGAAAAGGAAGTAAAGGGGTTGAAAAAAATGTCTGTTAAATTGATTTTAAAAAGGCAGTAAAGGGGTTGAAAATATATTTATAAATGGTGTTGAAAAGGGAATAAAGGGGTTGGAAAAGATGTTTGATAAATGCTGTTGAAAAGGGAGTAAAGGGGTTGGAAAAGTAGTTTACGAAATGAATTAATTTGAATCACTTTTACGTTTTTTACATTTAAAGATTAAAACCGTTGTGACAGTAAAGTCCTACAAAAAGAAAAAATGCTCACACTTGTAAACTGAAATTTCTCTATTTGCAGAAATGCAAAGGACATTCTGAAGTACTTTGAAAAACGGTTTCTCGTTCTGAAGCAAGAGGGAAAAGTATAAGAAGCGTCAAAGGCTCCATTCACTCAGTCTGCTGAATTTTGTCGCCTTAAAGGTTAACGATCCTTGGATTCTAGAATCGGAGAAATGATTACGACATTCTCTTTTCCACGTCGTTTTCCCTCCAATCGGTCGACAATTCCAAACATTACTTGGTAAAGTGGAACGATTTTCCGACGAGATTTTGACGACATTCCACTACTTTTTTCGCTGAAGAGTGATATTGTGGCGAAATTTAATTTTAGAGGACGATTCAGTGGAAAAGTGGGTCCTGTTTTATGAGAAGAGGAAGCTTCTTTCCCGCCAAGATGAGTTCAGAATTCGGTGACAATGGAAGCATTCACACGTAAAATTTAAAATATGACTAGAAACCACAAGCAGATCACACTGACAACATTTACTTTTTTTTTTTATTGCTGCCACTCATATCACAATTGTATAAAAAAAATCAATGTAAAAAAGTTCTAAAAATTAAAATATAAAATATAAACTATTTAGTTCGCTACAGTAAGAGGAATATCTTCTAGAAGAAATATATATAAATCATAGATTATAAACGTCAGAAAAATTCGACTTTTAAATCTAAAATATATAAAAATAAACGGACGGCAGTATTTTTTCGAGAAAGAGAAATATCGAAATTCGAATACAATGGTAACTGTAGCTGGATTCTGTCATGAATAACGATCGACGGGAAGGATTTAACATTAAAACGTAACGTGAATCTGTATTTACAATGCAGAAAAATCTCTGATTCACATAGTTTTCTTTCATCCACGTGGGATTTCAAGAGTTAAAATGTAAACCAGGCATTCCGAATCCAACAAAAATTCGGATTTATAATTTATTCACAGCTGAAATCCCAGTTTCCAAGAATATAAAATTGAAAAATATATTTTACGATATAATATCAAATTCCGATATTTTTCCCTCTGTCCTCTGCGTTGTTCTCATTTCAAAAATTTTCTGTGAATTTTAAGAGATTTTAAAGTTTGTTAGTGAATTTTTTAAGGGCTTTCAAGAAATTTTTCGACTTTTAAAAGATATTGTGAAATTTTTATGGATATGATGGAATTTTGTGAGATTTCTAATAATTTTAAATATTTTCAAAAGATTTTGTAGGATATCGAGTAAAAATTTGTCTTCTTCATTTCATCTTGAAACAAAACATGTTCAAGCCATACCCATGGTTTAAGTTACGGACTGAGCCAAACTTAGATGTCTGAAAGCTATAAAAAGTCATAAAAAAGGCAGGCCGTAAAAGTCGAGGAATTTCTTTGCCAACCTTTGGCGAAACGAAATTAGCTCTGATGGTAATTACCAAAATCCTTTAAATTAGTATTTAATTCTCATGCAATAATAAATAATTCATTAAAATTTGTTAAAAATATGTTGATAATAGGTATTATCAAGGTGCCGTCCCATGTCGACAGAAAATGCAAAGCAGAAAGCAGAAAATCATTAGAGTAAAAGAGAGAGAAAGCTGTCTGTCTTTTTCACTCTTATGATTTTCTGCTTTCTGCTACCATAGGACGGCACCATCACCTGAAAATAGTACCTTTTACATGGAACCTTTACAGAAAACGAGTTAAATTAATATACTTTTAATTTTATCATCTAAACGGTTTCCGCCATTTAGATAAAAAAACTAAATGTATATACAAGAATATAATGCAAGTATTTTGCAAAAATTTCAATTTTTTCTTGAGTTTAGTACACTTGACTCTCCCAATATTAACGAAATCCAGAACATTGCACATGCGTCACAACAATTGCGCATGCGTATAGAAAATAAATAATATTTTTTAGTATTTTAAATTGCGTGCGAATAGCAACCAATCAGATGCCGAGCCGAACTCATGCGCACTGTATCCAGTGAGATTTGAGGTAACTGCTGGTTAATATTGGGAGGTTTTCAATATTTCGATGGTTAATATTGGGAGAGTTGAGTGGATAAGAAATATGCGTGTTGCCACGCTCATCGCTTCTTAACTAGTATATGATGTAAACGTATATTATAGGTTTGTTTGTGTCGCGACTGAAGTGGTTATACAATCCCAATAAAAATTTTTTACGAAAGTTTATATGAGAAACGCATCGGCGTTTTTGATCTGCCTGAGCTTAAACTTTTGTCGAATTTCGCACGCGTGAACTACTTTAAAGTAGGAATCTATGTTGAGTAAAATGAAAAACTTGAATTTTCATGATAGAATTGAAAACTTTCCGGTATCCATATGACCATAAAGGAGGGGATAAGTTTTCCTGGGCATGGCTTGGCAAAAATATGCGCGATCGCCGCCGACTTTACTTCTCAGTGAAGCGGAGCCTGTAGACGAATAATTTCTCTGTTCATTGTGTAGAAACTTTTCCACACCCTTGTCCGCGGGATTCGACGTGTAAACGATATCAGCCGCGGCCGATCCATTGTACGGGTGGCCGATAATTCTTTCCGCCAAAGAGCAGAGCAAGTTTTCCTGCTCGCTCGGCCGACTCACTTCGCGAGCCAGCGGTTACATAAATCAGAGATAAATCACTTTAAACTCGCACTGTTAACTCCAGGTCGTCGTCTGGGCGTTGGTTAGCGCCGAGTGAGCTTTTCCAGCGTAATCGATAGTCCACGATAACGAAAGTACCCTCGGTGAGCGCACTTTGGACGATCAACGATCTGCTGTGAAAGCAAATGGATGTAAAGGGGATCAGGTCAGTTGAAAGGGAATTCTCATTTTTGTCCTCTTTTCAAACATATCCATAAATAATTATCCCTTCTCAAAGCAGGTTCCACCATCAAACTTGAATCAGAGCTAAAAATTAAGGTCCTTCAGTAATATTTTTTTCTTTTATAGCAAAAACTGGAGAGAACCCGTGCAGAAATCTTGATGTGGGCCTAGTAGGGTTCTGGTCAGTTTCCACTACTTATGGTGTGGTTTTGGTCAGTAAAACTAGTTAGAACCCAACAAGGGTGTAACGGTTGGACTCGTCAATACTCTATATAGGGGAAACTAGTCAGGGCCTTGTCAGTTTTTCTAGTGAATGCCTTTTTAAAAAGAACTATAATAGGGTTAAAATTATAAATAAAAATTACCTGCTTTTATGAAAATGTAATTTTATTATATTATTTATATATTTGCGTTCGCAATGAAAAAGAAAACTATTTAAATATTTAAATAGATAATTTAATATTTAAATATAATATTTAAATCTAAATATTTTCAATTCGGAATAATCAGATGATATTGTGTTAGTAATTACACATTGTCCTATTATGCTGCCCGATTAGCACCTTATTATAATTTATTTCATTTTATTCAGAATAGAAAAACTGACCAGGGCCTTGTCAGAACCCTATTTTAAATGGGGCAAAATGGGGTAATTTCTGCACGAGAAAAGTTAATTAATATTATTCAAATTAATAAGCTAAATAAACTAATTATCTCTTCTTTTATATATTATAGCAAACTAAAGCATAGGTGGGGTAGAAATCCTCAAGACAGAGGTGAGACAACTTTCCCCCTCCACTGAGCTTTTATAAAACCGGAATTGGAAGTTATTGCAGAAGCGCCTAAAATTTGAACCGTAGACATATTTCATGAAGATAAATTTTATAAAAAACTTTGTGATTTTGTATAATACTGACATTGAATTTGAATATATGTATTTTATTGTCAGTTGTCATTTTCGTGTGTTTATTATTTTGCTTTATAATCATTGAGTTGTTCTGTACTATAGGCATATTTAAAATTTCCCGTGTCACCCGCAATTACTATCTTTACCAAAAAAAATAAAAGGTGGTCAAACTCACATTCTATTTTTGATTTCTTTTGTTTGTAAATTTTTTATTTTATTTTTGAATAGGATTCAAATTTATCTTTGTGAAAAATTAAATCAGAATTTGATAAATCGTGATTCAAAGGGGAAAATGCGATAAATATTAAACGAAATGAATAAAGCTGTAAATTCCTCAAAATCGTTTGAATCCGTCATAATTTTGACTGATGGAGATTTTTAAATTAGCTTCTATCACTTTGACAGATTCATTGCCTCATTCATTTTGCTTGATATTTATGGTTTCTTTCTTTCTTTTTTCTTTTTGAACATTTATCACTTTTGAATTCAAGAAGTGGAATTACCGAAAAACAGTTGAAACGTGAAATTTCGCATTATTTTAAAAATAGTTGATCTGAGGAAAAAAAGTGTCAAATAAAAGTTGTAGAGTTTGAAGAAATACATCTTTTATGTCTTATAAATTTTTCCTCTAAAAGCATTACTTTCCTATAAAAGTTAGATTGTTATGCATTTGTACCTGTGGCGAATTTGGGAGCTCCATTTACATTTTACTTTTTTTTCTCGAAAAATAATGGCTGTACAAGAAAAATGTATAAAACCATAAAGATGCATTCCTTCATGCTATAAAATTTTCATTCAAAATATTTTTCTCTAAAACTAATATTTATCGAAACAAAGTAAAAAGAAATCTAAAACATTACATTTTTTTCAGTTACGTCCTGGATAATGTCATTTGCGTCAATTTTTATGTTGATTCGTAATAACCATATCAAAATATATATAGTTATACGCAGCCTAAAATAAATCGAAGGTATGTAGTGATGTTCGGAAGTTTATCCTCAAATTATTCTATTTTTCTGGTACCTGTCTTTGATACCAAACAGATAAATTTGAAAAGCTTAGGAAATAAATTTGGTCGCGAAGGTTTTGTATATTTATCAGGAAATTTTGAATTATTTATGACGCTGGAAGCTTCGCTTTCTTAGGGGGATCGATTGTTTCACTTAAAGCTCCCTCTCGTGGCTTTTCATTCTCGTATACGAAAAGAGAATCGAGAATGGATTCACGAAGTCGTAAATACTCCCCTCAATCAGGGGAGGGGGTTTCGCTTGTGTGCGAGATGCAAGGGTCGTAGATCGAACAGGTTATTTTGTTCCATTCACCTTTGTCGTTCCCAGGTCCCCCACCATTGCTTTTATTTGTCAAGCAAACGAATAAATCCGAGAAGAAGCAAGGACCGAAACGAAGTACTGGGGTTTCCGTTGTGGTTGCACGAACTTGCGCGTACTAGCTTCCGATTGTTATCCTTCTGTTCACGGATCAGGGATCTTCAATCCGAAGAGAGGAATCGGAAGTCGAAATTGCGATAGGTGAGACGATATACGATACGGCGCAAAGGAATTACGATGTGTACCTTGGTCGACATTGAGAAAGTAAAAGGCACTCTGCTATAGAAATAAGGTGGTCCATGCATTTTTTTTTTTGATTTGAATGCGCGCCTTTTCTGAAAATTTTCATTTAATTTTTTTTAAAATAAATTTGTTGTCCAGAGGGTTAAAAATTACAAATTTATTTGAACTGGAAGGTTATACTTTGACATTTCTGAATAGTAATTTCTTATTTGTCCGCTAGTAGACGTTGGGGATCTCCAACGGTAGGGGATTCCCAGCCTTTTATCTTCGAGTGCTTCTCCAGCGTCCGCGCTCACTTTCTCAGTAAAATCCTGCCGCTATACTTAAATTCTTGAATTATCGAACCTTGAATTATCAAATTTTACGTTTTCTTTCTTAATGTACAGGAAACATTTAAAGAATGTTTTCTTCATTTTATTCATAATGAATAAAGTGGAGCCATAATGTCAATTTTCACTCTCACAAAGCCGACCCTTTGAAGCAATTGAAATTGTTAAAATGGAGAGATCTAGGATTGGATAAACCATGGTAGAACGCTAGACGCATACTTCCGGTGTAATTTGTTTGATTTTAATTTCAGATACAGGCAGAGCTAGAACATCAAAAGCAAGGGAGTAACGCGACCGACGAGCCACGCCTCCATAATCGGAATGGATTGAAAATAAGCAGTGCGGAAATGGTTTCCCCGTTTCCTCCAGTATCATATGAATGGAGGAGAGAAATTGAATATCGTGTCATTCGTAATGCTTCGTGTTTATCGTTAATTCGACGCAGTTTAGCCACCATTACTTCAGCAATCGTTGCTGCCGCTGATTAAAAGGAGAAGTGAGCAATTTTCCTTAAACCTCCTACAGATTTTAAAACATTTTTATGTATCATGAATTTCTTTTCGAAATTTCGAGTTGGTGTAATCATATTGTAAATACAAAGAATTTTGCTACAACATCAATTAAAAAGGAATAAAAACTGATTACAGAATTGTGATTATTCGAAATTTTATGGAATTTTTAAAGAATATTATTTCAGGCGATTAACTTTCTCCAAATGTAGTAGTTTAACTGTAAGGTGTAATCTATTCTAGAAGTGAGAACTGAATTCAATGTTCATGACTTCCTTGAACCTAATTCGATTTTCAGAAAGTGCAGCTAGCTAGTTTTCGACTTTGAACTAACGAAATCGTAACTTTCGCACTGTTCTCTCGAATTACTCAATCGCCGAGTGCGAAGTTCGTATCCCGGAGTGCTGCTTTTACTGCCTGTCAGATTATAAGGAATCGAGGCTACTATAGCAGTTATTACGCAAGTCACGGAACAAGATGGAAGAGCTAGAATCGACAATGTACTTTTAATGAGAGATCCTGGGTGCTGAAAGTTGATATCACATATCTGAAGTGAACAACTTACAAAATGAAAAAGTGATAATGGAAAGACTGAAGGACGATGAAGAACGAGAATTGTTAGACTTTATTTCCTCTAAAAACACCATATTTCATCAAGAACCAATTTTAGGACTTGAAGTTAGACTGCCTGTCTGATTTCAAATTGATTCGGTCAATAGTTCCGAGATTTATAGGGAAAAGTGCAACAATTAGAAAATCAAATTTCGTGTATTGATCTGGTTGTTGATATAGAACTGGATTGCCCTTCGATGTTTCTTTGTTTAGATAAATAGTGCAATGCAAGCAAATTCCGGCAGGGTAGCTTCCAAGTTGGGTCAAAATACACCAATATATACTAACACACACACACCAACATACGCCCACTCAATACACAAGCTATCGCACTAGGGACCTTTCTCGATATACGTTGCGTGACCAGAAAGCTAGTCCAACTCAGTAGACAAATGTAATAGAGTTCCAGATGCTCTGCTATTCAGGTCTGTTGTCTTCCGAAATGCTAGTTTAACATCCGAGTTCAACCCAATTTTCAGATGAGTCAACAATGTTGTCTTGAACAATTTACTAATTTAGTAACATCCTCTTTCCGTACATACCGAGTGTTTCAAAATACATCTCAAAAATAAATCACCTATAACTATTTTTACAGGGTGTCATCACATGTTTGATATCTATCGTAAAAATTGAATTAGTTTTCAGTATAATTAACAACTTTGTGACACATGGCACACGTGACGACCAACTCAAACAATTCTGTCCAGTGAACATCTCAGGTTCTTCACATTGTTGATTAGTACCAATGTTGCGCTTAATCAAATTATAATATCTTATAAATTATAATATCTGAAATATACTTGTGTCAAAAAATTCGATTTCATGCCTATGGTTTTTAATCCACAGTATGCTGTGGTTAAGCATGCAACTCATCACATTGTTTATCAGGACCACAGGCTATCTGCTATTTCAGAGGATGGGAAATTAGAGAGGTCTCTTGTGATTACAAAGGATTATGATCCATCCTCTTGACGCGAAAACCGCGACATGAAGCTCTCTACCTTCTGGTTCTCTGTGATAGAGGTTTACACCATGAATAGCAAGATATTGGATTGTTAAGCTGAGAATGGGGAGCATGTTCAAACAATGTTACCCTATCCCCTCTCTACTCAGTCATTTTATGAAAATTTTGATTAAAGCCAAGCTATTATGATCCCTGGTCAGGCTCCTATAAATTTTCAACATCCCACAATTAAATTTTCATTTTTTGCAATTTATTTAAAAAATTATTTTCGTGGTTAAAAACTTTTTATTAAATCTCGAGATAATTAATATCTACTTTTTATTTTATTTTAGATTTTTTTGTACTAAAATTAAGCAACATCATGAATGAAATATTCTTTATAAACGTTAGCCTAGTTTGATGCCTTGATTGCTTCTCTCTGTAAAAAGTTGCTGATAAATTGAGTTTTCTTTACAAAAATCTCCAAGTTAAGTATTGATGGCGGAGCTTCTTGGTGAGTTTCTTATTAATTTCGGGTCCATTAGAAGTTGAAGAAAGTAAAAAAAGTTTTAATTACCTCTCCAAGTTTCAGGAAAATTTATAAGATACTTCCTGAAGTGAATTCCCAGTATTGAAGGATTGGTCTGCTTTCACAAAATCTGCTTGACTAATTTCTCAGTCAGAATTAACAGATATTTTTGCTACGAATACGAATAATGGCGTTAATTGATTACATTTAATTAACTAAATAAGTATTCATTAAAAATTTTGAATTTACTACAATTCCTTTTGTATGCTAGCTATAATAATGTAATTTTTCTTCTCAGCCAAATACAAACTATTGTATTTTGAAGAGAAAATTCTCTATTTACATAATTTGTTCTACTTTACCCCAGTAAATAAAGTGAACTTAATTTTCTCCTCGCAAAATTGAATTTCTAATAGTTTTAAATGAGTTTATAAATTAAGGAAACATCTTAAATTATTCAGTACTTCGTATTTCTTGGAAAATGAGAAAACGTACAACTATAGGTTGTATTTTTCTATTATAGAGTCCTGCGCCAAGTCTATTTGTTTCAAGCGAATTTCAATACTTTATCCTAATTTAGTTCTGCTGACACTAGCAGTGGCACAGATTTTCCACTGCTGCCAGAACTGGAAAATTCTCTGATGAGATGGCTTGAGCAATAACCGGGCGACGAAATGAAATGCAGATGAGTCGATAATATCGTTTCGAAAAAAGAAATTATTCCGTCTGATTCCGGATCCCTCAAGTTCATTGTATTTTCTTCATTTCTAGTTCTTCTGCCTTAGTGAAGCATATAATGAACCTGAAGTTGGATTACGAGACAATATTGCTTTTCTCAGTTTACTAAATTTAATCCAACAAGATGAGATTCAGCGGATTTCAATAGATATTTAAACTTAATTTTTATCGCAAAACGTATTAAAGTTGAATAAAACAATTTTTTAATTGTTTTTACGACTATTATTTATTATTATTTTACGATTATTATTTTCTTGTTATTTGTCATTTTACTTACCGCTTCGGTATGAACAGGATGTGCGGCGAAAAGGAGGCCCGTAAGAGCTGCGAAACCAGGCCGTAACGAGGCTACAGTTAAGCTCACTCTGGTGACAAGAACGCAGGCAGTAGCATGCAGAGCAATGTTTGTTACATGATACCACGTCGGTGTTAACCCAGCCGCCAAATAGTTCAACCTGAAAAAAAAATTCAGTTTTGTCAATTGTGATTGTCAAAAAGTATTAATATTATAGTCAAATATAAGATTTTTAAGAAAAACAATTTCAAATTGTAAAAACACTACTTTTTGTTAAGGGTCTTCTTCTCATGTTCCAATAATTAATACAAATCTTTCTATAAACAAGGAATGTTTCACGGAAAGTGCAAAGAACCAATTCGTCATCCCCACTCTGATCGCTTTCTGTACAATGGATCATGGAGGGGATAGCACGACAACTTTGGACTGCTCGACGATTGAAGTCGAGCATAACCGAGAGCGTCCGATTCCAAACGAGAAGAGGAGTAAGTTCGGAGAAGCACTCGAAGAGGGGGAAGAAAAACAAGGCTAGGAAAGCACTGGAAATGATCCGTTGACATTCCTGCTATAAATCCTAATTTTTTAAATAAATTTTTATAGCAAATTTTTTAATACTACATTTTTTAATACTGCGTTTTAAATTCGTAGTTTTGGGATCAACATTTCGAAGAATTTCTAATTGAAATATTTTAAAGTCTTTATTAAGGGGTTATATACACTTGTGTTGGTCGAAAAAATCTAAAAAATTTTTATTGCATTTTCTTAAAGTACATTCTTTTAAGATTATTTTCTTCAAATTTCATAGAGATCTGAGCACCAGAACCTAAGTTACAGCTATCAACAGCGCGCTACCTTCAAGTGCGCTACCTACAAGTATTCGAAACTTTAAACGCGTTTTTCTCAAAACTATGTTTTCAAAATCGGTGATCAAGATTTCTCGAAAACGGCTGAACCGATCAGTCTCAAATTTTAACACAACCTTTTTAACTAGATTTTTTAGTAATTAATCGAAGATTTTTTTTCTCCGATAAATATTTTCCATTTTATAAACAATTTAAGGCTTAAATTTTCGTTCAAAATCGAGTCTTTTATTTTGAGA
>UCOK01009909.1:0-11129 GCA_900474325.1 Synergus umbraculus | reverse complement strand
ATATTATATAATATAATTATATAAATAATATGTATTATAATTTATATATATTTTTAAATATATTTCTATTTATATTCCACTTCAAGATTCAAGATCCCTTAAAATATTTTAGATCCTTTATAACCCGTTTAAAGTAATAGGAATCTCCTCAATTTTCATACAATCCTTTAAAATTTTGCAAAATCTTCTTAAAGATCGGAAAAATCTCTTGGAATCACTTTAAATTATTATAAATCTCATGAAATTTCTTAAGATATACATAAAATAATCGAGCGCGTAGCGTGCGTGTTGGTTTGCTAGTATTATAAATTATAAAATTTATAAATTATAATCTATAATTAATTTCAAATTATTATTCGCCTTACCTGATATTTATCAGTTTTACTGTTAGAAGCAACATTTGTATCTCTAACGATTGCAGAGTCTTCCTCATCTGCATGAGTGTTTGTGTTGCTCGCACTGTTTTGTTTGCAGATGTTCCTAAATAAAAATAAAACATTCTGTTAGAGGTTGAAACAGTTAATATAAGTAGTATTAAATCTAAAATGCTTCAATAAAACTGCCTTTTTAAATATGAATTGATGAAACCATGAAACTCTTGTCTATATATTACGTTTAACAAAAACTACATTTTCTCTATGAACATCATATTTCTCTATAAATTTTCAGTTTTTATGTTTATATATTCATGTTATATAATTTATTTTATTTTATTTCTCTTGCGAATCTCGCGCAAAATGCCAATGTTTCAAAATTCTTCCAATTTGAATAAATGTTATTAAAGCAGTTTTAGGTTATAATTAAGGTGAATCTTTTCAGTATGATAAATAATAATTATTACCGAATGAATTAATAATTATTTACATACCTGTGGCTTTCTAAACGTTTGAAACCAGTATTTCTTAAAATCTTTTCGCAGAAAAGATACTTTGCGACAGTTTTCTCTCCTTCTTTTTTTCACTCGAAAAACAATTCTTTCCATGGGATTATATTATGTCGAGTATTTCTTCCCATACCAGACATAATTATTACTTTCACTTTCTAAAACGCGTTCAAGAGAAGTATTAATAATTAATTAATTGCTTATTATTTATACTACTGTATTACATACATATATTTAAAAAGTGAGGTTATGTATGTTTTATTCGAAGTCCGCCATCTTTGTTACATTTATTATGTTTTTTACAGGTTTTTTACGTATAATACGTCAAAAACCTCGAGTGACGCGTCACAAGCCATCCTTGCAGAGGACAGAAAATCTTTTAGGTTATATTTTTGAAATGTAAATTTTAAATATTTTATAGTTTGTCTAAACACGTGAAATAAAGAAGTATAGTACTGTTCAACGAACAAAACATTATTTTAAAAAATGTCAAGTACGAATAATATTGAAGTCCATAAAAAAATAAAAAATAAATCATATGAAAAACAAAAATGAAATTCGCCTGCCGGTTAATAATATTAAAATTAAAGAAGAATTTATTTAATCACGCTAATATTTACAATTATTTTGTTCATAATGTGAAAGTAGAAAAAAGCATTTTAATTTTTTTGGCTTTTTGTATTTGTTTACTTCATGAAGTTCTATATAACCTCTTATACTATGTGGGTTGAATAGTTGATATAAATTTCTGTTAAATATTTAAGATGTAAAGAAAGGTGCCTTGAATATTATTATTATTAAAATTATTAACTTTTTTATAGTTTGTATTACTTTTATGATTTGTTATCAATCTTTGTTTACAGATTTTGAAAAACGATGGATTTATTCTTTCAACTATCACTTTTTGCCTATATGCAAAGTTTATTAATCCTGTCAAGACAATTTTTTCAACAAAATATGAATCTTATGTGGGCTTTCATAAGAGAAGTATTAATCTTGGAAGATTTTCTTATGGAAGATTTAATTATCTTCTTAACTCTTCAGTTTTATCAAATAAACAGACGCAAGCGACGAGCTATTTGGATGAAAAATATATATACAGGATGGTGGGAGGTAATCGTTCTACAATTTACAACTGATGACTGGATTGACAATTTTCGAATGTCTAAAAATACATTTCAATATATTTGCGATCAATTGGAGCCTGCTTTAAGACCAAAGTTTAATCCTCTAATGCCCAGAGAACCAATTAGTGTTCAGAAACAAGTAACCATAGCCATTTTTTCATACGCAAGTTGTTGCGAATATCGGATCGTTGTACATCTTTTTGGATAATCTTTTGGATAATCTTTTGGATTATTTTTTATTACAAAACATTGACCAGTAACACGTTTTAGCCGAGCTTATCACATTTTTTTACTAAACAGAACTTATAGTTATATTCAAGTTTAACTAAAAATAACTTGGATAATTACAAAAACTTTTTTACGATAAAAACAAACCTCTTATGACATAAAATTGTTAATAAATACTGATGTATTATTTTTCTTTAAAATGACCTTGTTTTGAATTATATGAACGATTTTTTTTAATCAAACAAAAAATAAATGTAAGCAACACAATAATATCCTTTTTTTATAACAAATTGATATTCTATATCAATATTTGAGAACTAGGCACTGCTAGAAATAATAAAATATATTATTTTGCGTAATATAAATTTCAGTGCGACCTATTTTTAGATTCGATTTTCTACTTTATCTGCGTTCTACTCTATCTCTTCAAAGTTTTCTTTAGGGTTTTTCTCAAGAAGAAAAGCATCGACGGCGGGCTGCGGAGAATTAGTACATTCTACTATAGGGTCCTCTTGTAGATTTTCTTCAGCATTTTCTTGTAGGCTTTCTGCAGATTTTTCTTCTACTGAAACTGTGGGATTACTTCCTGCATCGAACGGATTTTCGTTATAAGCATTTGCAAGCTTTTCTGAAGAACATACGGTTTCTGCCATTTGTTCCGGTAAGAGAAAAAAATTAGGCACAGATGGCATGGCAGGTACGCTAAAACCGCCAGGTATTGATTGGCCTAAATAGTTAAAATTTTGAAAATTTGGAACGAATGGTGAAGCGTAATAAGGCATCGAAGTCTGTCCTGGAAAGCAAAATGGATTGAGCGGATATAGAAAGGAATGTGGAACTCCAATCGGTGTACCCGCTTCTTGAGAAAAGTTGAACTGAGGTGTGTTTTGGTACGAGCTGGTTTGAGAAGGTTGATTTTGGGAACTGCTGCAAAGTGGTTGTTTGTTTTGCCTGCAATTGCATTGAGAAGAATTTTGTTGTGAATTCTGTGCCATAGCAAAGGCCTGGATTATGAGCAATGCATTTTTTTGCATTGCCTGATCCAACTCAGTAATGCCTTGAGCTTGCACTTTCTTTTGGTATTCATGCAATGTTTCAATTGTTGCGGCACGTTTTGCGTCAAAGGATTGTAAAATTTCCTTTGAACTTTCTTCAAAAGTTTGCTTCTGTTTTTTCCTTTCTTGCTTCTCAGATGCTTCCTCATCTTCAGCTCTCTCCTGCTTCTCAGATTCTTCGATTTCATAAACCCTCTCTTTTTGAATCACTTCGGTTTTACTTCCATCACCTAACATTTCTGTTGTTGACAGATCATCTATCCCTTCTTCTATTGTATCAGGAGAAGTTACCATAACTGATCTCATTACAAAGATTCCCTCCTTTGAGGGCAATGGACGAATGCACATCTGATTATAATCTGCATCTTCCAACTCGTCCTCCTGGTCAACAGAAGGATCAGTGACAACGGCTTCGGAGATATCTTTTGTAGAAGATTCTGGATCAACAAATGTATTCAGTTCGATTTCTTCTAAAGCAGGACGTTGAATCGAAGCAGCCTTGATAGGAATCCTTATTGCAGGTTTCTGAAATTTGGCTATAGCTAATTTTCCAGAATCTACGCCTTTACGATTTGCAAATGGTCTGCATCCATAAAGTTCATGCATATCAGCATAATACTCCCATTCGATTTTTCCACCGCCGCCGCTTTTTTCTCGTTGACTTTTTATTGAGTTGTATTTATCTGTAACAAAGATCAGATCAATTATGTTGCTAAGAAGTGATTTAATACAATTTATTTGTAATTCATAGTAAGCTATATTGTATTTTATGTTTGAACATTTTAAAAAGGAAAATAACTATTAAAAACTATTCTATTTAAATATTACGCTCTAATTCGTATAATTTATATATAGGCTAAACAAATCAAAAGAAGTAAAATAATGTAAAGCTTAAAATATAAACAAAAGGTTTGGCACATGCAGTTATGAACATAACCTCAACAGTCACTTACCTCGCAAAGTTTTGAGTCTCGTTTTGATTTGTCCACACGTTCTATTGCATCCGTGCTTACGCAAATCTTCTGTAAAAATCTGACGTAGTTGTGCGTGTTTAAATTCCTTTCCATCCATTTTATTAATGATGTCCCTTTCCTTTAACATACTAAGAAGAATCTCTGTTTCCGCGTTTGACCAATTATTCCGCTGCGATTTCTTTGCAGGACTTCCTGGAGTGGACATTTTTATAATAAAAATGTACCTGAAAAATAAGTTTTGAATAATTTATATTCAAACAAAAAGAAAAAATAACCTAAAAGATTTTCTGTCCTCTGTTGCTACTCTCAATATTTATATAAAACAAGTACTTACCAACTGCAATCAGTATTATTATTATTAATCAAACTTCGCTTTTTTATCACTCAACAAATGTTTTCGCACAATAAATATGTTCAAATTTTTTGAAACTTTAAAAAAACCGTTTCACTCTAAGGCTTGTGTGCATTATTGTGTTTCATAGCCTACATTACCGACAGTTTCGATCAGCTGATGAAGATGAATTTTAGAAGTTGGCAACCCTTCTTCTACGCTCTCTCCGAGGCGTAAGATTCGCTCTCTCCAACAGTTCTACACGCGCTTAACTATACTTACTCTCCTCGGTGTAAAGTCGCTCAGTGTTAAAAAGAGAAATTAAGAGTCGTACCATGGAACATGATATGAGGAAAATTTCACATAGTATTATTGATTATTTGAATTTTGGTTAGCTAGGTTAAGGGCGTTGGATAAACGGGCTTAGAAATCCGTGAAAATAGAAATTTTTCATAACGATTTTAAGCGCGGCTCTGTGAGTGTATGTATTTTAGAAAAAGGTTTTATGGGATATGTGGAGACAACTTACCAAATATGTATAGGGTCTTGTGTAATCCTGAGTCCCAAAGAAATAATATTTCATTCCAGCTTTAACGAGGGAATGAATATTTTGTGATGAAATATTCATTTTCAGGAACGGAGCAAATGCAGACAGAACAGACGAATCACACGAGAAAGAGAAAATAAATGTCAAACGCACTCGTATTTATGAATTATTTCAGGCAAAACACCTACACTAAAGGAAAAATCAATGAAGTACAGAAAGTTTGAACTTCATATTCTTTCAAATTCCAACACGAAATTCGCGATCCATGGCGACACAAAACTGTAATTTACGCTAGAGTACGGAAAAGAAAATTGTGAAAGGTTGACAGGAAAGAGAAACACAATAGAACATAATGAGCAGACTGCGTCGTACCCAAAACTGCGTCAATATTTGAGAAGTTATAGTGGAAAAATGAGTTTTACGAAAATTATAAAAGTACATAAAACTTGTAAAATTAAATATTTTGTTAAACCCTTATAAGAAATTCAACTAGGTACATAATGGAATAACTATGCAAAATTTCTACAATTTATCTCTACGCGTTTTCAAGAAATTACTGGATCGTGACACACACACACACACACACACATTAAACCAATTACAAAGTTTGTTTAATCACAGTAGAGTTTTGGAAAAATTGTGAATTATAATGTTATTTTTATTTTTCTTAATGCGCATAATATGTCCCAGTTTTTATAGTGTTTCTTAAGATTTTTTGAACATTATTAAACAATACCTCTTACCAAAAAACCTTATTATCACGCGTATATAGACTTGTGCGCGTAGACATGGTCCTTGGAGCCGGATCTTCGCTGAGAGAATCAATCTAATAAAGGCTCACCCGAGGATTAAAACGAACTAAGTGATTCCAGTGGAGTGCAATCTATTTTTTGACAATACAAGTGACAAAGTGAGGTGCGCCAGTCTAAAACAATTGACCAGAGAGTGCTCATTTTAATACAAGAAGAGAACGAGGTTCACTGCATCCAGCCTGTCATTAGAATATCAAACGAGGTTGACTGCATCCAAGCTGTCAAATAACGAGTATTTGAACGAGGTGACCGCATTCAAGCAGTCAAATATCGAGTTGCAGAACGAGATTGATTGCATCCAGGCAGTCAAATAGCATATTCAACGGATGGCAACTATGAGGTTGCGTGGAAGCTTTTGAAAGACAGGTATGATAACAAAAGAGTTATCATAAAAAATCATACACAGGTCTTATTCGAATTGCCATCCGTCAAAAACGACTCGGTAACAGATCTAAGAGAGTTAATTGATAAATCTCTTAGACACGTGCGAGCACTCAAGGTTCTCGAACAGCCCACCGAACAATGGGATACTCTACTAATTTACTTATTAAATAACAAATTAGACACTGAATCACGCAAAGAGTGGGAAAAGGCGGCACCACGCGAGGAAATGCCTACATTTGATCAACTTACTACCTTTTTGAACGAAAGATGTCATATGCTAGAAACTTTCGAATCAAAGCCAGTTGATCAAATAAAAGGCACTTCCAAATCTCAATACAAATCAAATAGCGTAAACAAAGGTCACTCGTCGAAGTCATTTCTAAATATTCAATCAAATATGTCATGTTTCTTTTGCAATGAGAATCACTACATAAATTCATGTAAAAAATTTATTAAAATTCCGACGAGTGAAAGAATGCAATTAGTAAAATCAAAGGGTTTGTGCTTCAATTGTTTACGGCGAAATCATAGAGTAAATTAATGCAAATCGGGTAATTGTATAAGATGCAATCGTAGACATCACACGTTATTACATGATGATAATAGGGCTCAATTATGTTCTGATGAGGCGAATAGCTCTAATGGTAAGGGTCTTCATGTAACGGATTCATCTGGCGTTTTATTGTCAACAGCCATGGTGAACATGCTTGACAGGGAGGGTAGGAAGCATGCGTGTAGGATCATTTTGGACAGTGGGTCGCAGCCAAACTTAATCACAGAAAAATTAGCAGAGAATTTAAATCTAAAGAAAAACAAATCAAGGTTTTCTGTGGAAGCTGTGAATGACTTGTGACTTGCAATTACGCCACGAAACTTCCCTTTTTGGTCCTTCCTGAAATCACAAGTCACACTCCACCCTCTTCTATCAATAAAGACACTCTAAAGATCTCAAAGCATATACAATTATCAGGTCCAAAATTCGATCAGCCTGCTGAAGTTGAAGCGCTCATTGGAGCCGATTTATTCTATGAACTTTTAGGTGCAAGTAAAATTCCTCTAGCTCTGCCACGAAGATCTCTATAAAGTACGAAGCTAGGATGGATTGTCACAGGCAAGGTCATTCGGCAATGGAATCACAGAACGTTGAAATGTAATTTGGTTAGAGATGGTCTTGGTAGGGAACTAGAAAAATTTTGGAAAATAGAAGAGCGGGAGGAGAAGCACCATTTTTCAAAGGAGGAAGCAGCATGTGAGATGCACTTTGTAAAGAATATTCAGCGGGATTCAGCAGGCAAATACATAGTTCGTTTGCCTTTTAACGAGAAGAAGTAGGAATTAGGAGCTTCCTATGAGGCAGCAAGGCGTACATTCTTCGCTCTGGAAAGGAGATTGGAGAAAAACTGGGATCTCAAGCATCAATATCATCAATTTATCAAAGAATACGAGAATTTAGGTCATATGGATCAGACTCGTCATAATTCGCAGGAAGGGTACTATATGCCGCACCAGGCCGTACTCAGAGAGTCGAGTCTCACCACAAAACTAAGAGTTGTGTTTGATGCTTCGGCGAAAACCACAACAGCCATCTCACTAAATGAAACATTGATGGTGGGACCAACAATCCAGGATGGGATCTTTATATTAATCCTGCGATTCAGGCAACATTCCTTTGCCTTAAATGCGGACATCGAGAAGATATATCGACAGTTCTGGGTCCATCCTGACGATCGAAATTCTCAAAAAATTCTATGGCAATATAACACAGATAAACCGTTGAGAACTTACCAACTCAATACTGTGACGTATGAAACGTCTGCAGCTCCATTTTTGGCAGTTCAATGTTTGAGGCAGCTGACAGAGGATGAGGGAAATACATTTCCTATCGCAGCTGAGGCATTAAAGCATGATTTTTACGTGGATGACCTCCTAATGGGAGCCAATTCGTTGGACGAGGCTAAACAGCTTAGAGATGAGTTAATTCCTCTTACCAACAGGGGAGGCCTTCGACTATGTAAGTGGTTCTCAAACGAGCAGGAAGTCATCAAAGACTTGGACTGTTCAAACCAAATAAACCTCAAATTAGATCCAGATCATGCCACAAAAATTTAGGGGTCTCTTGGAATTCACAAAAGGACATGGTCATTTTCGAGGTAGATGCGAAAGTGGATCAGTCAGCAGTAACAAAGAGAATGATGCTATCAGAGATAGCCAAACTATACGATCGTTTTGGACTGTTAGCACCAGTTAAAATCTTTGCACAAATAAAACTGCAACAGCTGTGGAAAACGGCAACAAGGTGAGAAGATCTTGTTCCCCCAGAAATATTGTAATCATGGCAAAGGTATCAAGGTCAGCTGCATCTGTTGAATCAGTGGAGCATTCCAAGGGCGGTTCAAGTATGAGGAGGAGAGGAACTTCAAGTGCACGGATTCGCAGATGCTAGTGAAAAGGCTTACGGTGCATGCATCTATCTACGATCAACAAAAGGGGATGAACATTATTCTATTCTGCTATATGCAAAGTCGCGAGTCGCTGTGTGCGGCCGTGCTGTTGGCCAATTTTTATAAAATAGTGAAAGATTCTCTGATGCTTTAAACCGACAAAACTAGATTTTGGTCTGACTCTACTATCACGCTCAATCGCATCAAGTCGTCTCCCTACGAATTCAAGACCTTCGTCGCAAATAGGATCTCGGAGATCCAGGAACTCACTCATCAAGCGGATTGGAAACATGTTCCGTCGAAGGAGAACCCTGCGGAATTGCTGTCTTGACTACAGCAAGCGGAAAATGTCAGTTCGATCTTTGGACACGATTTTCGTCCTTGACTGAGCTGCTTAGAGTAACGGCACATTGCCTTCGATTTATCGACAGGTTACGCAAGCAAACGTGCTCCTCTGGTTCGCTATCGCCAGGCGAAGTCCAGAAGGCGTTGTATCGAATAGTTTCTGCAATGCAATGGCAGGAATTTCATGGGGAGATTCGTAGCTTGTCAAGGAGTGGGGAGCTTCCGGGGAATTCGAGACTGCGAAGACTCAATCCATTCATCAACAAGGATCTACTGAGAGTAGGTGGGCGACTAAAAAATGTAGAGATGGATTATGAGCAAAAATATCTTGTTCTCTTACCAAAAGATCATCTTATAACAAACTTAATTATACGTGACACATATGAAAGGCAGCTGCACTCGGGCGCAAACGGCACCTTATACGGAGTTAGATTGCGGTTTTGGCCAATTGATGGCAGACTCGCTGTCCGAAGGGTCATACACTCGTGCATCAAATGTTTTCGCGCTAAACCGAAAGAATCTGAATACTTAATGGCAATCTGACGAGGGCAAGGGTAGTGGAGGCTCGTTGTCGTTGGTGCAAAAAATGAATTGAGCGAACTTTACGATTGCCTTACCTCAAATGAACATAATCAGGTGATAGAAAGATATTTGCATGAACAAATCATTGAATGGCATTTTGCACCACCGCGAACTCCACATTTTGGTGGGATTTGAGAGGCAGCCGTGAAGTCTCTCAAACACCACATGTTGCGAACTCTAGGCGAGACTTTGTTTACTTCCGAAGAATTGAGCACATACATGTGTGAAATCGAACCAGTGCTCAATTCCAGACTACTCACGCCGATGTCGTCGGATCCAAACGATTTGTGCGCGTTAACTCCAGGACATTTTTTGATTGGAAAACCATTAATTAGTATACCTCCCCTGGACTTTTCGCAAATTCGAACGAATAGATTGTCTTCATTGCAGCATATTCAAAAAGTAAAACAAGATTTGTGGAAACGTTGGAGCTGTGAATATTTGAACGAAATGAATGGCGAAGTAAATGGCATACTGGATCAGCGGAACTCATAAAAGTAGGCACACTCGTCGTTCTGAGGGATAAAAATCAGCCACCACTGCGTTGGAGGCTTGGTAGAATCACGCGAGTCCATCCTGGAAACGACGGAATTGTAAGGGTCGTTCAGGTAAAAACTGAGAGCGGCGTTTTCGAGCAAGGCGTGAAGAAAATGTCGCCACTACCTGTGGATGCTTAAGTGTTGAACGTGAATCGTTCAAGTTGGGCAGTATGTTACTTCGTATAATTGTGAATGCCTGCTTGAATCGGATTCAGTACTCTCTTGACTTGCGTAACAGCAACACCTTTTAATTTCTGACTGTATAACGTATCATAAGTAATCTTGGATCGCATTGTGTAACATTAAGAATAAACCTAAGTACCAATTTTTTCATACTTAAATTAAAACTGTGGTGTTATGAACATTATTGAACAATACCTCTTACCAAAAGCCTTATTATTACGCGTATATAGAGTTGTGCGCTTAGACATGTATCGAAATTTCTGATTGGTGTAGACAATATGGCTGTACGGAAAATGCCGGGATCACGTAAATTTCCCGAAATTTAAAATTCCCGAAGTTGAAAATTATCGAAATTTAAAATTCCCGAAATTGAAAATTCCCGAAATTGAAAATTCTCGAAATTGAAAATTTTTTAATTGATTAACATTAAAAATAAATATTTCTATATTTTTTTACTTTAAAGGCATTGTCCGATCGGTTTGAAAAGAGAAAATTTTCAAAATCGAAAACTCAATTTTTTGAAAATGTAGCATTGTAGAGTATATAAGAAATTGAAACTTTTTTCTATTATAAGTTTTTTGCCCAAACTTTTATAGAAAAAAGTTTCAATTTCTTATATACTCTACAATGCTACATTTTCAAAAAATTGAGTTTTCGATTTTGAAAATTTTCTTTTTTCAAACCGATCGGACAATACC
>UCOK01009902.1:0-13820 GCA_900474325.1 Synergus umbraculus | reverse complement strand
AGATTACCTATTCCTTCGAGGAATTTCTTGGTAGTCGCCACGGTCAATCCTTGCCAGGGGTGTGCCTAGGACCTTGGAAGACCAAAATCAATCCTTCTATCCAATATTAACAGGATTGCTGTCTTGGATGTTAAGAGGAATGATCATGAGATAAAATATAAATCCTTTAGTAACTATGCGAAGATTCGAAGATGTAAGTGTTGATGATGGACCAAAGAAGCTGCGTAAATTGGTGGGAATCCTCCAGATTTCATCCTAAGACCTCAGAGCTCGGAAATTGTACAAAAAAAATATAGAAATAAAAATAGTTCCTTAATTTCTTTCTTAAAATTAATAATATTAAGCTTAAAAGTATAAATAGTTTTTATAAAATAGGAAAACATAAAATAATAAAATAATAATATAAATAAAACAATTAGGAGTGCCGAATTTGACTCTTTGTGAGTGCAAGAGCTCTCCTTATTTAAAATTGGAAATATAAGTCTATATTTTTGTGACTTGCAAAATCTGCAACGTCACAAGTAAAATGGAGAATGGAATTTTGAGCTTATTACTTGGATCCAACGATCCGAGGTTTTTAAATTTGTTCGATGCTTAATGACTATAAATTTATAAGGGATTTTGTTTTAAAATATATAATTTAAAAAACAAAGGATAGTTGTCAACCATGCAGCGTGCACGCGACTTTTTTTGTGAACCTATGGAAATTGACTTGACTGAGAATCCTGAGAATATAACAAATTCCAACCTCACATCATTGTCATCATTCAGTAATCTCAATCCTTCGTCTTCTCCTGTCCAACTAATACGAAATGGATCAGATATAAAAATCGATAATCCTTCTACTTCGCTAAACATAGTTTGTCAAGTAAATACTGAACATTCGAAAGGTTTATTATCAGTTTTTAATTTTTACATCAGCAATTAATATGTTTTTATAGTAGGGCAGGTGGTCCGGTTATGGGCATAGTTAGGTATTTTCTTTATAACTTTTGACCAAATGAATTTTATGCAGCAATAAGCATATCAATAGAAAGCTAGAGACCTTAGCTAAGTACTAGTGATAGGATTGATTCATTTTTGTTGGAAAAAAAAATATTCAACTTTTTATAGAGTACTCAATTTCGACCAAAAAAAATTTTTTAATCGGTTGTGGGCACCCCTGAAAAGTCCTCTAAATATTGAAAAATATCAAATTAAACGCCACGAAATAGAGGAAAAAAAGAAATTTATTCATTTTCAAACCTATTATAGTGACACAAAGATTAATGAAAAATAACCAAAAAGCCTTCATAGCAGCAAAAACAAGTATAAGAATGAAAATAAAAATTATTCGTCGTCGGAATCGCAGTGTATGCAGGTGTAATAACCGGCATGCATGTCAGCGCATCTCAAATACACTGGTCGATGACACGTGTTGCATTCAATTTTTTTTTTATTTATTTTTTTTAACCCCTGGACCCCGTCAGGAGAAGTTATGTTAACAATAATAATAATTTTTGACAGTTTTTCGGACACACACACACGCGCTAAATGAAAAAAGCAAGGTGCCCACGTCTGATAAAATTTTGGTGCCCACTACTGGAAAATGCAGAGCTCTCAAAAAATGACCTGAAAATTTTTTAGTGCAAACATTTTCATGAAACCGATATGATATCACAAAATATATTAAATTCCCTTTATAAATATATGATGCTTACTTTTTTTGCCTTCATTCACTTAGATTTATCGCACTTCAAACACAAGGAGAAACAACATCACTGTCGATTTTCGCGGATCAAAACTTGTAATCGCTTGTAGTTACTAGGCGAATGTGTTTCTTTACTTCGGTGTCAGCACAAAATCATCGTGTAAACATAGCGCACCAAGGTCAATCGTCAGATTAACTGTTTCTGCTCATTGTGGAAAGTTATGCTAGGGTGCCCACAACCGGGTGATGTTCACAACCGGGCAACCTACCCTACTAAATATTTTACTTTACATCTTCCTATTTAGATACTTCTGACTTCGTAAACAACGATTTGTATCAGTTTTTAAGTTCCACATTAGAAGGCTTAATTATACTAGGAAGGTATAAAAATACGAAAAGTCTTGATTACAAAAAATATTCTTGAAACTTAGAGATGAAATCTCAGAGTTATTTCCTACAGAAGATAAAAATCTATTTTACTTGCCATACAGTACGGAACCAGGAATCGAGTGTGCAAGTGCAAGAGGTTGCCTATACAATCATTATAAAGTTGTAAGAAAAGATTTGAGGACTGCTGGAATCCTGTCAGAAAATGTTAAAAAGAAACCGAAAATCTTTGAAGAAACCGAATATGGTGGCACTTCAACCTGTTTGACTGATTTGAATCGACAAAACTATACACTAACGAAGGCAATGCAAGCTTGGGAAGAATCTCATGAAGAACGTGCTGAATTACTGTCTAAAAAAGATAAAAAGACGCAGCCAGTAACGTTAGACAAGTACTTTCGTAGCTGTCCGTGTTTGTGCTCACCTTATACCAACTTACTGCTTAAAATAGATTTTCAAAAGATTATTGAGTAAAACGCGAGGAAGCATTTGATTTCCAAAGAAAAAGTTTCCGATTATACTTCTTTATTTTCTCAAAAATGGCCTAATTTAGCTGAAAAAGTTATAATCGTTTCCAAAAAATCAAAAAATACGCATATTAAGGAGTTTTTAGCTGCGCATCAAGATTTATTTGAAACTGGCAATTACAATAGGTTATTGGGATTGTTTCTATTATCTCTTGTATCAGAGCAAATCAAGGTAAAAACCAGATAGTTTCACGAAAGAAGAAATAAGAAATTGTTTCATTTTACATGCGGATGAACCGGAAAACGTTGAAAAAGTTCAACAAAAGTTGAAAAACTGGTTTGAAGAACATAATATCGAAGTTTTCCCTTATTTGATTTGCAGCGGGAAATTTGAAAGTGCACAATTTTACGTTGTATTAAATAAAGAAAAATACGCTAACTCAGACGCAACTAAAGCAGTGGAGGCCTGATATAAGTGTCTAATAGCTTAAAAACCTCTCCAACAATTTGCCAATTTTTATGGGCTTTTATCGATAGAGCAATTTATGATTTTGAATTTAAAAAGGCTACTTCTCATGTCATTAAGTTTATTGTTGATATCAAAAAACTGTAATAAGCTAATCAGTAACCATGTTGAAATCACTTATCTTTTTTTCCTTTGGATATATTGAAATTTACTGTTGTATAAACTAATGTGAATAGCTGTGTTGTTACTAGTGATGGGATATCGATATCGAAATATCGAAAATATCGATATTTAGCGTCCGATATATCGATATTTTATATCGATATTTACAAAACGATATATCAAAGTCAATATCGATATTTTCCATATTATCGATATTTTTTTTATTCATTTAAAAATTGTTTATTTCTCCCAAAATGCAACCGAAGAAGCATTTTCATTTTCTCATTCAATGCAAATATGTATTCCATTGGATTTCTCCCAAACTTTAATTCTATATCTTTGATTCTGCAAAAATCTACCGAAAGATGCACTTTCATTGGATGAAAAAATTTAATAGAAAATCTGCATTCAATAAGAATGCGTATTCCTTTGGCTCTGTCGTAGCTGGAACTCCTCTTGGAATTTGAAACAGATTAGCAGAAAAAAGAAATTGAGTTTGTTTCTCTTCTAATAGTTCTGATTGTTGAATATTGAATAAAGTGACATCCCATTACGTTTTGCGTTGCGTCATAATAATTAGAGAAAAAGAGACAAAAGCAGAATGAAAAACAAAATTAATTATTAAAAATACTACAATATTATAAATTGTAATAGTATTAAAGTAATACCATTTTATGAATACATTTTGATATTTCAATAAAAAAATTCGAAAAATAATGTGTTTCCAAATAATATAATCAATTATTTATTTAAAAATAAAAAAATATCGATAATATCGATATTTAAAATATCGATATATTTTTTTCGATATCCCATCACTAGTTGTTACGAACCAAAAATTAAATTTTAAAAATAATTTATATTTATATCTTAAGTTTTGCTCAAATCCGTCTATTTTTGAAAAAGTTATTATAAGAAATAGGTTTTAGGGGTTGATAAGGATCAGAAGGATCCTGACGCGGAAAGGGTAGCTCTTAGAGAACGCTGGAGGACAGTGATGCACCGTCAGGGCGCACCAATCATGCATGCCCGCTCGCGCCTATGCATATTGTTCTTATAAGTGTAGCACTGTGAGTGACCATAGGCAGGGTAGCGAAAGCTAGTTGCCACCGACAAGGAAAGCATGTTTGTGCACTATCTTTGTCACGCCAATTATGTTTCCTCTTTCTCTCTTTTACATTGTATTCCCATTCATTCGTTCTCTCTCATTATTATTATTCTAGAGCGAAATACATTTTATGTTGCTTTTTAAATTTTGACATTCTAGGTTCTATTATAGATATTTATAGATAACAAAATAAACTGAAAATCATTTAGAATTATACTTAAACTGGTTATTGTAAATTGCACATAATATTTTTAATTCTAAGTTTTATAAACTCTATATTTTAGTCTTTTGCTCATTCGAATCAGTCCTCGCTTCTGAATCTAGCAGCGTCAGCAACTAGGTTCGCGTTGTACACGATGCTCCCTACAGTATAAACTTATTTCAATATATCATTGAATATTCTTTTAATCTATGCGAAATGATCAAAAGAAGATTCAACATCTATATTAATTTTAATTTAGGGGCAGCTAGGTATGTAACAATGTTATTAAAGTAATTTTTATTTCGCGAAAATGGTCATATTTTAATCTTGAACCAAATATTAGTGTTTATCCTGGCACTGTATGGTGGTCCTGCACTACCGAGAAAAATAGTTCAGGATATTGTCAATTATCTAAAGAATTTTATTCAAAATACTTACATATCATCTTTAGAAAATGACCTCATTGAGATTCTACGACACGAGAATATTACATCTAATGCTCTTCAACATATGGATAGATGTTTCGAAAGGTATAATAACCTTTTCGACGTTATCGACACCGAAGCCAAACGTATTTCGATTTTGAAAAAAAGAGGTCTTCTTGATTTCTCCCAAAATTTTAATGATTTAATTCCACATATGAATAACAGAAATTAAAATTGTGTCCTTTTAGTTTCTCTATATCAATTTTGAAGCAGTACCGCTCAAGAAATGCATAGCGTTTTTTAAGTTTATCAAAGAATTATAATCCTTCACTATTGTAAAAAATCCATACTTTTATTGTATTTACTAATCAATTTGGCTGCAGAATAACAAAATTTGGAATGAACTATAATTTTTTTTTTAAATGTCGAATACAGTAATAAAATTAAAACAATAACGGCTGGAAATATAAACAATTTGTAAGACGAATAACGATCTAAATTTCTTGAATAATTAATTTTAGATCATCCATAAACAATCTTTAAATAAAATTGTTTTTAAGCTTGAATGTAAAACATAGGACTTAGATGAGACTACAATTTTTAATAAATTATATTATACTTCAGAAAATTAAATTATAATATCAGTTTTCAGTTTTTTATTGCTGAAATAATTTGCAATTGTAAATTTTATCAAATATTTGTAGACAACTTTATCACCTTCTATAATGAGTTCACGTGTTGGACTATGAATTTAAAAAAAATGTTATTTCTAATCAATTATATTAAAATTTTAAGCTATATATTTTATGTTTATTAAAAAACTGCGTTTTCATATGAAGTAATCAGCAGTACGATAATAATTCCGCAATTTGAAAATAAGCTTTCATTGCTGTCTAAACATGATGCGCATGCTCTCTCCGCTTTGATACAGCAGACGCACCAAGCGACTGAGACACCAACAACACGCCTGAAATTGGCACGGCTAGTGATGCACCTCAAGACAAGAAAATCTTGATTCTTGCTCATATCCCTCGAAATTTCGAGAATATTTTTAAACAAAGATTCTTGAACAGTCATATGTTTTTCTTGGTTTACTCGACAATTCTTGCTTTTTTCAACATGAAGTAGGGTGAATAGATTTAAGTAACCATGGTAACATATATATTAGCGCCATTTAATAATTTTTTCAAGATTCTTGAAAATGCTTGAAAATGACAATAAAACATCAAGACAAGATCTTGGAAAGTCAAGATCTCGCTAGGCACGCCTGCTGCTTTAAGGTTATAATGTTGCTGCAGTACTATAGCCTGTGCGGCTGCTATACGAAACTTCTCTCAGTGTGTTCGGGCGCCATGTAACAGTCTGTTTTTCGGGGTTTGATAAGTATTGCCTCAGCGGATGCTTCAGCCTAGCCAGGGTTAGGATTAGAGGCAATAAAACAGATCCGATAATTTTGTACAACAAAATAGCAAAATATATTTATTTACCTAAATATTTACAAAATTATTAGTATTAGTACAACAGAATTAATGTGAACGATTTACCGTAATACGTCTGAATAAAAGAGTATAATATATAGTGTGAAAAGAGTATAGCACGCGGTACAGTAAATGGTGAATCGAGACGAACCGAGATTCTAAGAATAGCGTAAAACTGAATGAAACGTTATAGAAGCGGAGAACATCTAGCGGGTAGAACGGAGACGAAGAATAAATCTCTCGACGTATTATAGTTATTTCTGTAATTATAACGCGATGGAATTGTCGAACAAATATTATAAGATAAAGGAATTCGGTCCTTAGACTTGGCATACAGGAGATTTGTGACGGATTACATTTATCGACGATACCTGTCTTCCCCTCAACGGTAGATACGGTAAGCGGAGAGAGAGGTTGACAGTTCGGTGGGCAAAGTAAATTATATTTTAGTATAGTTTCCTAGTCTAATATTGTTAAATAATATCCTTAGTAGCACCTAACGAATATTATTTAAGTCGATTTGATTTATCTCTCTCAGGAGCGCCTGACGAGAGTAAATCAAGTTTCCTTAATCTTATGATTTTATTCGTTTGTTACCCAAACTTCTAAGCAATTTCTCAGATGACAAATATTATAATTAGAAGCACCTATTTAATAATATCTGTGTTAGATTTTGACAACCATAGAAGCACCTATTGATAGTGAAAATCGTACACCTTTGAAATTAAACCGAAAGTGACGGTTTTGCAAGAAATGACTATCATGGTAGCACCCATCGATTGGCATTTCTTCGACTTAGAATAGAGAATGACAGGAGCGCCTGTTCATTGGCGATCCTTCTCAAACGAAGTCAGTTTAGGAAATAGCAAGTACAGAAGCGCCTGTCCTTTGCAATTTTACCCTCGCTTAGCCTATCATAGTAGCACCTATCCATAGGTAAAGCGCATGAGTTTTCACTGGGCGAGAGTCTCTCCGACATGGTCGGTGGGCCTCGTCCAGCTGAACTGAAAATGGTACGCAGAGCAGTGTCTCCAGATCGTGGGATTTTTTGGCCCCCACTCTACGACCCACGAGCTCATGCTATCTTACTCTATCAATAGGTTCGTGACTGTTGCTCGAGAGAGAAAGCATGAGCTCGTGAGTCGTAGAGTGGGGGCCGAAAAATCCCACGGTCTGGAGACACTGACGCAGAGCAACTGCTTTTAATGAAAGGGCCAACAATGGCCGACGCCCGGAGTAGGGAGAATAGGAGTGGGGGACGCGTCTAGCAAGGCTCGGTAACGAGAGCCATTGTAAGTGCGCGTACGTCATGCGCATGCGTATAACAACTCATTACAAGAGTATACCAAAGGACAATTTAATCGGTCAATTCTTTCGAAAGTTATCATGCTAACAAACTAAAATCTACAGACAGACATACAAACATACAGACAGATAGACAGACATATTCGTAAAAACATGTTTTTCGAGTTCAGGGGGTTTTTTGATGAAAACTGGGGGGGGTCAAATTTTACACAAATCTAATACATTCTCTCTGATGAGAATGTAAAAACAAAAAAATTAGAAAATTGGACAATTGGAAAAAGAAAATTTGATTGAACACTGAAAAAAATTGTTTTATTTCACATCTGGACGTAAAGTTTCCTGTCCTCTCCGAATCGGAAGTCAAAAATCCATTTTTTGGAATATTTACCGGTTTGACCTTGATGGTGATTCGATAGGGTCAAGTGTGGACCTCAAATTCAGATTCAAAGACCCAAAAAACGTATCATTATAGTTTCATGTCACCATACTTTCTTAAATTTTCATTACCGTGTAAACTTTATAAATAACAACGTAAATAACCTCTGATTGACCTATGAGGTCTTGATTGAAAAAATTTGATGATGCCATAACTGGACGTAAAATTTCCCGCTCTTTCCGAATCTGTAATCAAAGATCCATTTTTTGCAACATTTACCAGTTTGATCTTGACTTGACTTTGATAGTGATTCAATAGGGTCAAGTGGACCTTGGATTCGGATTCAGGGACCCCAAAAACGTTAGGAATAGTGGTCATTTCTAATAAAAAGTTTTTATTGGCGACTTGACCTTCAATTGTCCTAAATTATGACGTGGTGGGGGTAAACTGACATCAGATTCGGAGTCAGCGTGCCGCAAAACATAAGGGTATATGAGTCACCCCTCTATAACAAGACCTTTTTCTTTTGTGTGCCTTTGTAATTAGCTGTCTAATAAAAAGTACCCAAAGGCACAATCTGTAATTTTTAGATATTCTGAAAACTATAAAGAATATTTTAATCCTTGGAAGAACGATTTTTAAGAGTTGGAAATTTCCCTAAATGGCATATTATTTATAAAAATTGCATATTTATTATGTATTTATCTGAGCAGTGTTTCGATGAAATTGGATATAGCAAAATTATGGGCGGGTACATTTGGCAAATTTTGCCCCCTATACAAACAGCTCTACAGTTGTTACACGCCAGTGACGATATATCAGGCGCATTAATGCCGCGAGGTGTAATGATAGAAGCGGCGTGATCAACTGACAACAGAAAGGCCTAGAAGTGGGGGTGTCTTCCGTGTGGGCCATAGTTTTTCGTAACTACTGTTTCGACTTTTTTAATCTATATATATATTATTTCTTTCAGTTCCGCCAATAATTCATGTACCTAATCAACTAGTTGGAGCTCCATTGGGCACTGATGTAGAATTAGAATGTTTCGTCGAAGCTTCGCCGAAGGCTATAAATTATTGGATCAAAGATAAAGGTAAGTAAGAAGTAGTGCTTTGTTTGTAGAATTTGTACAGTATGATTCATGTATGCCTCCCCCCCAAAAAACATGTCAAACCAACTCTAGGATGTATCGAAAATAAAAAATAGTTTATGCAAAATTCTAATAACAATGAAAACTTTCTTTTGGGAGTCCACTACAAAAACGAGACCTGGAGGTCGATAACTGAAAAATACTTAAGGGGATCGTCTCATGTGATAAGCGTTTTTTTACACTTTTTTATGAATTTTTTGTGAAGAATAATACAGCTCAAATTATCTGGTTTTTTTGGGGTACGAACTATTCAACAGTCATTATACATTTTTTTACGTTAAAATGTACAGTCAAATCGACTGTAGACATATGGAATGACATCCGTGTCAAAAAAAAGTTGGGAGCTGGTCAATACTCGTCCGCCATATTGGGTCTGTCATTTTGAATTTTGAAAATTGGGCTCACATTTCCTAATCAGGGACCTCAAAAACCCCCGAATAACAAATTTGATGAAGATCGAACAAATTTATTAAAAAATCGTCCGCCATATTGGATCCGCCATTTTTAATTTTGCAAATCTGGCTCCGGATTCGTAACGAATGACCCCAAAAACCCTGGAGTACCAAGTTTCATTCCAATTCTTTCAATACGTCGTTCAAAACCAAATTCTTTCGTAAAAAGAGCGATTTTCAAAATTTTTTTATTTATAACTATTTATAATTTTATGCAATACGTTCATCATTTTTTTTTAATTCTACAATGCTTCAAGTACGATAACAAAAGGAAATTGTTGTTATTACTTCAAAAACATTGAATTTAGAGAAAAAAAGTTGTGAATAAAAAAGGTGGTAATCTGGGTTACCACTGCGCTGCAACGGTTTAACGACAGCAAAACAACAAAAAAAATTAATTCTTCAAAAAAAGTAACTGGGCAACAGATGTGAATTTTAACTTTAGTATACTAGATATTGTGCTTTTCTCCAAAATCATGACACAATCAAACAAAGAAATGAATATCAAAAAAATGTTCAATAGTAACTAATCTTTATAATATATGTTAAGGCAAAATTTTAGCGAAAAACAAATGAAAATGTAACAGAAATACTCTAAAAATTTATATACAACCATGATACGGGCTAGGAGAAATCTAAGAAGTATTCTCAAAAATTCTCTTTTTTAATAGCCAAGAGTAATATTTTTTAATCGTATAAAATATTTATTAATATATTATAAAGAATGTATTAATTAATTATTAAATATACTAATAATATGTTATATAAAATAATATATTATAATAATATATAATATAAATATTGTAACATGATATACTATCATGTACAAGAAACTAACCTAAAGTTACTAAATTTACTAAATTAAATAAAGTCCAGTACAAAATCATATTTACTCACTTGATTGGGTGGTATTTCCATACCATATTGACCAATCAAGTATCTCTTGTAAACTTACTCCGAAACTCAACCAGACTGGGACATCATTGGTTATTGGAATATAATACTAATTCCAATATTCGTTTTATTATTAGTTCTAAGGTGCATTAGTGCCGGCAGGCCCTGTTCTATAATTTGGAGGATGAGTTATTTACATATTGGTCGTTTGTTCAATCTCCAAGCCAGTCACTTAGAAGGAAGCCTCAGCGTGTCATAATTTGAATTTGGCGCGGTGTCCATCCATACTCTGTGGTCATGCGATGGGAGTGAAGTGAACTTAGTGTTGGACATTACTACGGACGATAGCCAATCGGCGTAGCGCACTTCGTTCGCTGAGCGACTGTCTTCCTTCATACTTGTGCTGTCAATCAGTTTTCGAAATTGTCATAGTTATTGAGAAAGCCCTATTGTATACTTGTCGTTGTTGAATATTGCCTGGCCAATGAGGCATAATATCGAATATTAATTGGGCGTAATTCCAAGTGTGAAAATCATAAATAGGCGTTGCCTTTTAAAATTAATAAAGAGCAATATTGTATTTCCGGACTCCGTCCGAAGTCGTTATTACTTAATTTACTATTTCTGAAATTGATTGTAATTTGCTAAAGTTGAATTCATAGTAATCTCTTGTTGTTACGTTCCAGTCTCCTGGAAATATCTTTTTTTTTTAAATTCCTAAATCAAAACAAAGGAATGCGTTCATAGGTCAATAGCTCTAAAGGATATTCCCTCGAGACCACTGACAACGGTAACCTGAGCCGATATGACACCTCAGTAATAAAAGAATGAAGCAAGCCTCGAAGCGCAAATCGAGTTTTTGCCATAATTAAATGCGTCATGTTAATTAATGTAGTTTAAATTAAACACAATAATGTGTTCAAATTTAACAAAGAACATATTTAAGATTATATAAAATAAATAGAATTAATGTATGAATGACGAAAAAGAATGCATGTAAGGAAAGCACAAGTTACTCGCGCTAAATCCGACTAGAAGAGACGGACACACACACTAACCAACACGAATACGCTTACGCTCAGTTTTGCACTATAACCTTATCTTTACCTATACATTGCCTATCCGACCTTCCCGTCTTCATATTCATATTTCCGCATTTCTTTCAAGGATTCTAAATTACAAATGTGAATGATAGCAAGGTCACCAAAAATAAAATGATGCATAGCACTGCGCAAATGAAAACGTTCTATGTAATATATATTCTATCAAAAAGGTGAATTGAAAAATAGAACTAATGTTTCTTTCAAAAAAATCTCAACATTAAATATACAAATTGAGAACTAGAATGCATTTCTCAATCTCAATTTAATAAAGAAATATTATTTTGCTGACCAATTTGGCAATCATAATGCTCTGCAAATTCCTGTTCATTTGCACAACGAACTTGAAAATCAAACTTGCAAATTTTGCAAATTCTAACAAAATTCACGCCAACTAATAAAAAAATCCTGACACATCAAAATTTCCCACCAAATCCACTGATGGCACACTTATGACGGGCATCATAAAAACTAAGCATTTTTGTTGCTCTAGGCAGTCTGACGAACTTCTTTAACGGGTAAAGAACTTCCCAAAATTTATACAAGTTTCGGAAAATCGACGCCCGTCTCGTGTAAAGTCGTTGTTTCGTTCTCACGTACGCCTGTCGGGTGGCCAAGTCTTACACTGAGTCACAAGGATAAAATAGGTAAATCGTCTCAAAATAAAGCTTAAGCCTTTATCTTTCGATGCTGTAAATTCCATCTTGCCGTTTTTTGTTGTTTTCGAGAAATGAAATACAGAGTAAAGCGCCGCGCCGACGGCGCTCAAGACTACTGGGCTTCTCGCTCAGCGGAACTTCTTCGAACTCATTTATCGTATCAATTATGAATATTTATTATTTATTAAACTGCTCTCTGCATTGTACAGGGTTGAGACTGTCATTAAAGTTTTCTAATGCCCGCATTACAATCATTGTAGGGACGTAATATTAAGGAAATAAATTTCTATCTAATAAATATATTGTAATACGTGGAAATAGTCTTTTTCCTTACTATTACGTCCCTATAATGAGTGTAATGCAGGCATTAGAAAACTTGAATGACAGTCTCCACCCTGTACAATGCAGAGAGCAGTGTACCGAAAACAACAAAAAACGGCAAGATCAAATATACAGCAACGAAAGATATAGACTTAAGCTTTATTAAAAAAAAACAAAAAAAAAACATGCCTTTTTTCTGCAAAAGTCAAAAATATTTTGATTTACTAAACAATCGGTCAAATCTTCAATTTTTTAAAAAATGGTTATAACCATTCGATAGACCAGGAAAAAAGCTATCAAAAACATGTAGGACAAAATTATGTATATTCCATAGAAAAGGAGCTTAATACCATCGAAATAACAATAAACCGTACAAAATCGAAAAAATTCGAAAAATTCCCCCTCCCCTATCTCGGTCAATTTTTATCCAATCAAAAAAATCTTTTTCCTCTAAAGGTTGAAATCGAATATTAGAGGTCAGAAGTTAACTGTGACTGTTGTAAAAAATAGACCGAACGATAATTACTCTGAAAAGCGTCGAAATAATCAGGGACAAAGTTATGAAAATAGAAATACGAGACATCAACGACACCAGTTCGGACGGAAATAAACTTTATTATTATGATGCGAATTTCACGACCCGATGCGGAAAAAGAAAGGAATATACTTTTAAAATTTTCGTCAACTAAACGATGAATGGCGACAGGTGATGAGGTAGATCGGCAGGTGAAGTCGATTTAGTAGTGCGCTCACGAGGCGATAGCGGTAATAGTTTGTACTAGAAAATTTCGGTCGGTAATTTCATCGTCTAGTTGACGAAAATTTTATAAGTATATTCCTTTCTTCTTTCGCATCGGGTCGTGAAATTCGCGTCGTAATAATAAAGTTTATTTCCTTCAAAAATGTTGTACAACGCGTTTTTTTGATTTACAGTCTATGTTGTGTCTATAAAAAAACATTCAAGTTGTGTGTTTCAAACTTACCATCTCTTTTTCCCGGCGTTACTTCATGCTGCTAAATTGACTTCCTCTACCCCCCTACCTCATCACCTGTCATCTTACATCGTCTAGTTGGCGAAAATTTTATAAGTATATTCCTCTCTTTTTCCTCATCGGATCGTGAAACTCGCGTCGTAATAATAAAGTTTATTTCTGTCAAAAATTTTTTACATCGCGTTT
>UCOK01009900.1:0-17821 GCA_900474325.1 Synergus umbraculus | reverse complement strand
TTTGAGTATTCTCAAAGTATGCTTAAATTTAGATTGGGTCAAGAAGGGTTAAAAAATCAAAAATGCTTATATTATGTTTCTTTTTTTTATATTAACCACAAAATATATTTACAACTTAAAGCTAACTAAAAATTACAAAATTTCACCCTTAAATCTATATAACTTCGGATAAGTTTTGTAAATCATTCGTCGACAGAAGCATACAACACATTTCAACAAGCTCTAAAGGAAGTTTGTGAGCAGAAATGTGTTTTACAAATACATTAGACGCTGATGAAAATACTACTCGTCGCGAACGAATGTCTGCAAACTTTTTGCTTAAAGTATTGCCGTAAAACGGTAATTTTTCTACTAGACTAGATATCATTCCGTTTATGTTTTTATTTTCAAGAATTCTACCCGCGATGTCTACATTTTTCGTTATAAGATCGTAAACCGAAAATCCATTTAATTCGCTAACTGGATTTTTCATTAACTGTAATTCAGATTGGATATTCAGATAATGGTCTACCATCTTCGCGTTCTTTGCGGATGAATATCTTGGTGATTTCTCCTCATGTTAGAAACATGATCTAAAATTATGTCAATCTTCTCTTTCTGATATTCACTTAACCTATTGCCCAACACAGATGGATTAATGAATCTACCCAGCACATAAAAGACAGGTGTTATCCGAGCTCCTCTTATATAACGAAATGTGGTATTAATATTCGCGTTATATCACAAAAGTAATCTAAGCCTTTAGTATTTTATTACGGTTGCGAATTAGGATTAAAGTACCTTTTTTAATCTAGCCATAGTTTATTGTACTGCTGGTGGAAAATGTTTGGTACAGTTTAAGATTAAGGTCTTTTATGAGGCCATTCTTGTACTAATCTTCCTGACCGTACTATAATAATTAAATAGTTGGGGAATTCCAAGGTGATGGTAGACGAAAGAGCGTTTGTTTCACCTAAACTTTAAATTGTATTTTCTCCCTCTATCAACTTTAGCAAGGTTCATTCTTGGTCCTTAGCAGTCATCAACTTTTGTACCAACAACAGATACTCTTGAAGACTTGATTGAACGGTTCAGTCGATTATACCCTACCAAGTTTTTATACTTTCTTATACCTACAAAATTATGTGTATCACAATATATCTTTATATTTTAAATAAATCATAATTGTAACGGAGTTACAATAAACCCCCGCTCAACCCTATAAGTACGACCCTGATGGTCAGGTGAGTCGGCGGGGGGCGTTTGAATCAGTCGGACGATTTACATCAATGCCAGCTCGTAGTAAGATTTCTACGATCTGGCAAATATAAGGATGGTTCCACTAATCGTTACTATCGCGAAAATTAATGTCCTCACCGTTTTGAATGAGGTACTCTGCTCTTCATTTTTCTCAACAAATATTGAATTTGAAATTTTTTCCTTCTTTAGAATTAATCAATTTTCAACTAAAATGATGCGTAAAGAGCGAAAAAATATTTAATTTACACTCAGGAGAAAGTTTGGTTGATTAAAAAAAAAATGTGGTTGAATCAACCAAACATGCTCAAACAAACAATTACTTTGAATTGACCATATGATCATATATGTTGATCCAACAAAATATTTTGTTGGTTTAAAAAAAAAGTTTTTTTGATTTTCAATATCCTTTATACACGGAAAAAATTATTTTCTTAGATTTTAAAACAGTATTTTCTGACTCTCGGACACAGAGAAGTCAGAGAAAAGTATTATAATATTTCAGTGAATTTTATGATATATTAGAAAAGAGTTTATTAATTTTTAGAACAGATTTCGAAAATCTTTAGAAACCTGTTCTAAAAATTAATAAACTCTTTTCTAATATCTCATAAAATTCACTGAAATATTATAATACTTTTCTCTGACTTCTCTGTGTCCGAGAGTCAGTAAATACTGTTTTAAAATCTAAGAAAATAATTTTTTCCGTGTAACCTATTCGCAATGGAAATTAATACACTTATATAAATACATATATGTATACACGAAGAAAACTGGATAATCCAATTTAGGACAGCCATCTAAGATATGTCAACCTGAATATCTGGGATAGTAAAGTCGATTATCCCAAAGTTCAGATTGTATATCCAGATTTTCAGGTTTACTATCTTAGAAGGCTGTCATATAGTTTACACTCCAGATAGTCAGGTTGACTATTCACTTTACTCCGTGTAATATATATAAATACACTTATTAAATATATATAAATACACACTGTTAAATAAATACTATTCACTTTCACAACGCCAACCATCAGGCTGCGACCACAATGGTGCCTAAGGTCCGACGTACGCGCGTACCGACAAAATGCAATAACCATTCGTTCGTACGTTCTGACGTCACAAACGCAGTGCTACCAATCGTCGCATGTTTGGATGGTTCGTGTTCCGCAGGTTCCAGTGTTTTAGCGTTCTGTCATTATTGTTTATACAAAACATAAAAATCGTAGTTTGTGTATGTTTTGTATAAACAATAATGACAGAACGCTGAAACACTGGAACCTGCGGAACGCGAACCAACAAAACATGCGACGGTTGGTAGCACTGCATTTGTGACGTCAGAACGACGAACGAATGGTTCATGCATTTTGTCGGTACGCGCGTACATCGGACCTTAGGCACCATTGTGGTCGCAGCCTCAATCGATATGAGCCGTCAACCAACATACGCGTCGGTATGTTTAGTTAGTCAATGAAATTATTTGGTTGAATTAACTAAATTGTATTTTTACACTAACCAAATCATTTTCTAATAAATAATATGTTTCGTTCAACACGTTTATTTGGCTGAATCAACCAAACATGCTCAAACAAATAATTACTTTGAATTGACCATATGAAATTGTTGCGTTTTTTCAAAGGAACCAAATGTTTAGTTGCGTTGACCAAATTTTTTAGTTGCAACAAACAAACTAGGTTAAACAAACTGTTTTATTGAATCAACCGAATTTTTTCTCCGAGTGCAATTACTTTTTTTTTTTTTAGTAAAATGAAAATATTCAATTTTGAAATTAAATTTTGAATTCTACGTTTTATGCAAATTTTGAAATTTTAAAATCCTTAAAATCAAGTTTGAATCAAATCCAGCACCCTTATCACTTGTCTTAAATTAACACATACCCTTTGCGTCGACGTCCGGTTTGATGGGTTGCATTCACTTGCAGAAGATCTACCCATGGTTACGATGTACTTTCAAATTCCTGGAGACAACTGACAAGATTTTTGAAGCTGGACATGTGTCTTATACAGAAACCTTTTCTATTGGCCAACAGCTCATCAAATCATCCGATCTCTGGGCGTACTCCAAATAGGAACGTTGAATATAAGGATTGAGACAGGTACCAGCCGAGAGCAGATCCCTTTTCAGCGCCAGCTATCTGGATACCTTCCCCTTCCAGTGCGCTACGCCTTCGGTTCCCCTCTATGCCTGTTAAACTCACCGATCGGCTGACCGACCCTTTCGCAGCAGGGAGTCCTATTGTCATTGATGATTGCCAATAAAGATAAATCCTGCTCTAAATTTTTTTCGATAAACACGTGTGATCGATTCACAAGTTATAATTTCGGAATGTATGGAATTTTACGAGTCCGGGGATATAAAATTTGTCAACGAAAGTCAGGAATTAGATTTTATTAAAATGTTACAATTTTTAGGTACATTTATCATTTTTGTGTTTTTGAGATAATCAAATATATTGATTTTCATTTTTAAAAAACCCATATCCACGGGTCTTCGTCATATTCTGAATGGAAATCATTGTAAAAGAAAATTATTATAAACGGAATGGCAAAAGGAATGGCAAAGGGAATGGTGAAGGGAAATGGCAATTATACATAATTAAACTGCTGAGTTCGTATTTTTCGTTCAGACGAGAATAAATATATATTCTAAAGTAGTATACTTTATTAAAAATTTGAATGGAAATAGCAGAGCAAGGTAGAGGATGAATATTATAATTTCATTTTATTGTTTCTTTATTTGCTGCCACGTTTTGAATGAACGAGAAAATATTTAAACGCATGAAATGTTTGGTAGCCCTAAAAAGGGCCAATGTTTGTGGAGATTTTTTGTACCACACACTTTTTTCTGTGTGCCTGTTTTATGAGTGAAAATCGTTTATCGTCACTTACAAATATCTCACCTTCATACGTTTGAATATTTTCTAGTTCAATCAAAAAACATGGCTGCGAACAAAGAAGCAATAAAATAAAATTATAATATTCATCCTCTACCTTCTTCTCCTATTTCCATTCAAATTTTTAATAATGTATTACTTCAGAATATATATTTATTCTCGTCTGAACAAATAATACAAACTCAGCAGTATAATTTTATAATTGCCATTTCCCTTTCCCATTCCTTTTGCCATTCCCTTTTACCAATCCCTTTACTATTCTCTTTTACCATTCCCTTTGCCATTCCGTTTATAATTATTTTCTTTTACAATGATTTCCATTTAGAATGTGAAGACCCGTGGATATGAGTTTTTTTTTAAATGAAAATCAATATATGTGATTATCTCGAAAACACAAAAATGATAAATGTACAGTGTTCGTCATGTCCCATGCAGAAATCGCCATACTGGTTCCATTTTACCGATCAGGCCCGGGTCGGGTTGGCCCAACCTGTCCCGGATACGGCATATTTCGTGGTTTCAGCATCGTGTCAGACCCGGCGGCCGGGTTACCGCCTACAACGACACCTAGTATGTGTGCTGTGAAATAGCAACTGATACTAGTGTACACTTTGGAGTTTTTGACAGTTTTGACATTTTTTGAGTTATTTTTGATAAATAAGGTGTTAGCAAACAATGCCAAAGTGCAAAAGTACTCCGCGGGTTCAAAAACACCGTGCGTTGATGAAAGTACCATATTTGCGTGACGGAAATGCAAGTAAGTAAATCAGTCAAACATAACCTTAACTTTAAAATTATTATTAAACTTTTTTATAAATATTTATATATCAACGCTATCCTCAATTGATATTATCTTTCTTTTCAATTAATAAGAAGCTATTTAGCTTATAATTTAGAACCTATAAATAATTACGATGTTAATTTATTAATATAAAATAAGAAATATTTCATAACTTATTTTTTCTTAAACCTGAAGAACTTTTGGTGAAGAATTCTAAAACAGTTATCGAAATTTTCATTGACTGGGTCGCGATGTAGAGAGTTAATGAAAATTTCGATAACTGTTTTGGAATTCTTCACGAAAAGTTCTTCAGATTTTATAAAAAGGTTGTGAAATATTTTAAAACATTTGACCTATCCTAAAGTCGATAATAAACGTGTATTTAATTGTACTTTAGGTTCTGAAGCTGATGCCGAAGATGAAGATGAAGATGAAGAGGAAGAACGTATTAACTTTGATGAACCGGAAGATATAGTAAATGAAATAAATTGTGACAATCCAGATATCGGCAACGCGAGTCAAGCTCCTAACGCAGATTTAGGTGAGAAAATGCATTTTTATTGTAATATATAATTAAAAATATTCGAATAAGCAAGTTTTAATTTGTACTGAAAAAAATGGTTTAGTTCCAATTAGACGTATCGCTGGATTTCGTTATTCCTAAAAATATAGCTGTATTACTTACATATCTTAAATATCTAACTATATTTCAACGAAATTTGACACTTAGAAATTATCTAAGTAAATTAGCTATATAATTTCTAGATGACAAATTTAGCTAAAACAGCTAGATATTTAGCCAACACAACTAGATAAGTAAGTAACGCAGCTATATTTCTAAGAATTATGAAATCCTCAAAACGTAATACATCTAGCTGAAACATCTAAACAATTTTTTTAAGTGTATATAAAACAAATATTTTCCAAAAAATTTGTTTCATTACATATACATTTTTACATCTTTAGATTCCCAACAATCCAGTGGATCAACACCAGGTTCTGAAGATGCCAGTGTATCATCATCGAGTTCTGAGGAATCTAGTAGTTCATCGTATTCTGATGGAGAATACATCCACGAGATTGTAGAAGCTATTGAAGAAGAGCCAGAAGAAGTGAAGGAGTTTCGTGTTTTGGCTGTAACGAAAGGAATTGAACAAGAGACCGTTAATGGAATTTTGAAGATCTTCCGACGAAGACTGTTGCCTCAATTACCTAAATCAGCCAAAACATTTCTAGGAACATTTTCTGCGATCTACGAGATAAAAGAAATGCAAGACTCCGATGGATCAGTTGGAGAATATTTTTATTTTTCCATCGAAACAGGTCTGCAAAAATGTATCGACCCTAACGTGCACAAGAAGACTACAATATTTTTGCAGTTTAATGCAGATGGAGTATCGTTAACAAAATCTGGTGAAAAGGGCTTTTGGGTGTTTTCGGGAAAGGTACACTATAAACCCGATATATACAAGCCGTTCCCAGTGTTTATTTATTGTGGAAATTCCAAACCAGCTAGCCTGGATGATTATTTGGAAGATTTCATTGCTGAAGTGAATAATTTACAGGCTAATGGCATTATAATTTCAAATCAAAGATATAATGTCAGGATTCATTGCTTCATTTGCGATACACCAGCAAGGGCTTTTATAAAAGGTACAAAAGGTCATACAGGATTTTATTCCTGTGAAAGATGCGAAATCAGAGGACTGAAAGAAGATCGCGTAACACAATTTCCTCTTATAAACTGTCCAGAAAGAACTGATGAATCCTTTAGGGTACGTTCGCAACCTCGTCATCATAAGCGCGAATCTCCACTTTTACAGATTAGACCATTTGTAAACATGATTTTCATGTTTGTTCTTGATTTTATGCATCTGTTCTGTGAAGGGATTATGAAGCGACTTTTAATGAATTGGTTTTTTATTCCTGGCCCCGCAAAAGTAAGTCAACGAATGAAAACTGAGGTTTCAAGACGACTTGTTTTTATTCGTAAGACTATTCCTTGTGAATTTCCACGAAAAGTAAGAGCATTAAATTCAATAAAAAAATGGAAAGCAACGGAATTTAAATTCATCCTTTTATATTGCGGTCCAATCGTCTTATTAAATATCTTTTCCGTTAATCGCTTTAAAAACTTTCTTCTGTTACACGTAGCTTCCAGAATTTTATGCAACGAGAAGTTGATTGAAAAATATCAGCAGCATGCTAAAATCTATCTGCAAAGATTCTTTGTAGGTTTGCGTGGATTGTACTCCAAAATGCAAGTTTTGAATAGTCATTGCGCTATTCACGTTGCTGACGACGTAATAGCAATGGGGTGTAACCTTAACAGAATTTGTGCATTTGGATTTGAAAACTTTCTTGGCAAATTAACAAGCCTTATCCGATCTGCAAACCGTCCTTTAGCTCAAATTTGCCGTAGATTACATGAACTAACTAAGATAGATTCTCCAAAACCACAAATTCCTTACAAAATTCAAATTTTGAAATGCGTTGGTTCAAATATCTTAAAATTGAAGTACAAGGAATGTACTTTGAAAACAACTTCGCCAAATAATTATGTTATGCTTAAAAATAAATCGCTATTCCAGATTAATAAAATGACTCGAACTCCTGAAGACATAGAAATTCAGGGCAACCCTTGGAGAATAAAGCGGTCATTATTTGTATATCCTACTGACTCTAAAGATTTGTATATGTGGGAACTACGTAGAATTTCAAGCGATGAAGTACTAACTTTTGATCTCAATTATGTCAGACGCAAAATGGTTAAATTGGAAATGAATTTGTATGAGGGAGGTCCTATCAGAGTGTTTTGTATGCCTCTTCTGCATCACGAATAAATTAATGCAAATGGTTCTCCATAAAAAGTGTGTACTTCATGTAAAAAGAAAATTAAAATAATTTTGGTTAATGTATTGTCAAATTTCATTGTAAAATAAAGGAGATTTTCCTTATTTATTTATTGATGAAAAACTGAAAGTTTTTCAGATCTTGCGAGTATTATTTTATATAATAAAAAGAATTAGCATATTTATATATTGTACTAATATTTGTATTAATATGATTCATAAGTTGGTAATATTTCGAATATAAATGTGTTTTCTATAGAATTTCTGCTTCCGTTCAAAATCCCTAAATAAAATATAAATCTCCAGTATTAAATTTTCGGAAAAAATATTCATTATATAAATGATTGTTAGTCGTTTAGAAATGTTTTATATAAAAGTAAGCAAATCATTAAAAAACTGAAAAAGACATTAGTTTACAGAATAGTATGAAGTTTTTTACATAACCTGTATGAAGATACAAGTTTTTACAGTATTTTTACTTATTTATCGAATATAGTATATAAAGACCCTTCTGACTTCACAAACTCAATCGGTATTTTATAAGTATACATATTAAAAAAAATATAGTGGATATAATAGAAAAATAGTAATAGAAAATGTGTTGGCAAGTTAATTTCAATTTGAATTTAACAAATTAATATCGATGTCGACATTGCCGACCGAGTTTACGTCAGTGAGGATAACCTTACAAAAATAAATTACATTTTTATAAGACAAAAAAATGTAAAATTGAAACTCTAATTCCTTTTTTCTGACATAATTTTATTAAAATAGTAATATACGGATAGTTTTTTAAAATATGGAGAATAAAATCATTCCTTGGACTCGAAATAACATTATTTTAAGGTATACAGAATTCACGGTTCCTCTACACTTCTGCTTTCAAATGTTACCAACATTGCAATCGACTAAACTTTGCCATTTAATTAAGAATTTTCATCGTCTTATGTGAGACCCTCTTTATCCATAAGAATCCGACGAAAGTGCACAGTTTCGGCTCCTTTTTTAGTGAAAATTGAGTGTCAAATATCTTTTTTAGTCTACTGGAGATTATATTTATCCTGGTTTGAAAAAAGGTATGTAAAAAACTAAAGCTTTTCTAAAACTTAACCTCACTCGTTTATCTGTATACACTTGTTTAAACTTATATCTTGTATATTATTTTATATTTCTTGTGAATTGTCTTGTATTTATATGCAATTTAACTGTAAAAATATTCACTTTATTAAGAATTTAACCCTTTTACAGTGCCAATTAAACACTATGTCGGATCTGGTGCTGAAAAATAAACCATACCAGTTGGTAAATTTTATTCGTGCCGGTAGACGCCCGATGATACGAAATGTGGACATTACATTGTTGACATGGATCAGATTCGACAAAATAAAAAAGAAGTTTGTAACAAAATATATGCCCGAACCCTACACCGATGAAACAAATGATTATTTGTATAAATTAATCCAGAAAAAAGAAGCGGCACCAGAAGAATGGCCAGAGTATCCGATTGAACTTGTTGGTCATGCAGGTACGTTTAATAAAATCCTAACTTAATCTTTTTCCTAATTTAAAAAGTTCTCACGAAAAATTCGTAAAAATTTCTAATTTAAAGTTCATTCTTAAATACATTAAAAATAAATTCATATTTTAATTTTAGAAAATGAGCATAATAACTAGTGATTTAAGAATATAGTTTTCATACTATTTTTGGCATTAATTTTTGACTATAATTTCTCATTAAATTACTAACAACTTTCATGAAAATCACGAAAACTCTGACTGCAGTCAATATCAATCAAATTTTATATAATGTTTAAATTAACTTATGTCCCGTTTTTCTTATTCCAACAGACACATACGAAATGGCCGTTAATCGCTTAAACATTTTAAAAATTAAAGAGTTTGCATGCACTACTGATTCTGAAATTGAAGCAAAAGAAAAAATGAAGCGAATCGAAAATCAGATCAAAGAATCAGCTGGTGCTGGTCTTACTGATGGTTTGCAAGACACATTTAAGGTGCCAAAATTCTCGGACGAAAAATTCAATACTTCGTTACCAATTATGCCCGATCCACTGGCACTTAAAGGTAACTTTTTTCTTCAGGTCGATTTCTTACCCTGATTAAAATGGTTTAGCTGGGTAATATTTGATACTCTTTTTTAAAATATTATTTCATTAATAAAGACTATCAATTTTCATTAAGAAATGGAAGGTGACAACTCTAGCTCTGAGTCTTCGGTCGACAATATAATGAAAATTTGCACCAAAAAGAGGAAAAAATCTTGAGTCATAAAGGTTAGTCTTTATTTTTTTAGAAGTTATGTTTAAATAAATAAATATGTATATTTAAGGATATTATAAATCATCAAATGTATTCTTTTCTACACTTTCAGGAGATAAAATATATATGATAAAAGAAGCTCAGACCACACCAAAATCACTGGCACTTGAAGGTTATTTTTTTTTCTTAAGATCGATTTCTTAATATCTGGTACTGTTTTTTTAAATATTATTTTATTGATATATACTTTATTCATTTTCATTAAGATATGGAAGATGAGAATCCTGACTCTGAGTCCTCGGTTGACAATACAGTGGAAATTATAAACAAAAAGGCGAAAAAATCTTCGAGTCATAAAGGTTAGTATTTATTTTTCTTGAAAGTTGTGTTTAAATGAATTTATACATATTTTGTTGAGGATCTTATAAGTCATCAAATGTATTCTTTCTTTTATTATCAGGAGATAAAATATTTCACTCATTTACCGATGATAATGATTCAGAAGAGTTTGAGGAGCAAGATTATTGTCAAACAGTAAAGAAAACTTCCTCCTTGAAAAACAAATTTTCCAAACTGCAGGGCTCGAGTTTTCCAGGATACAAAAGTGGTACATATTTGGAGCATAATTTTTCATTAAAATTTTAATCATCTCAATTTAAAAATTCCTTTAAAATGACGACATTTTTTTTCAGGTCACTCCAGCACTCAAAGTTTGATAAAAGAAGCGCAGACTACACCAACACCACGAGCGGGATCTCAACCAATAGTTTCTTACAAAACCCGCAATAGACGGCAAACAAGCGAAGAGTTAGGTAAAATAAACAAGAAATCTACAAAAATTATTTAAACTTCCCTTTTGTTTTAGTCTACATTCTACAAGGATGAAACATTAGTTCTAGATGTTTTTTTTTTGTATTTTAGCATTATGAATCATAAAGAAAATGAAGTTCTATTACATTTATTTTACTTTTTGTCCAGGATACAGGACTCTTATGAAGGAAATTAAAGCGTTGCGCCTAGATGTTCAAGGAGTATCTAAGGTCCAAAAGGAAATTTTAAAAATTATGGAAGCTGATAAGAGTGCAATCTACGTTGGCAAGAAGTCTTTCGAAGAGGAGTACAATTTAAGGTTACCTCTACATAGTCTAGAAGAGTTCAAAAATCTCGATAGAGAGCTTCAGAACAATAAGGATTGCTGTTGTCGTTTTGTAAGTTTTACTTAGTATTGATTTCTTTTACTTCATACTAAAAAAATACCACATATTTTTAAAATTATTGTTGATACTTGCAGAAAGCCGCTGTAAATTTATCGATGAGCCTTGATGGAGGACTAAGAAAGTCACTAAATATTATTTTAAAAAAGTATTTGGGCAGAGATTTAATTTTGCAATTCACTGCAGTAAAAAAAGTTCCAGGCAAAGAAGTATTTAAGGAATTTAAGTTCTACTCATGCTTGCAAGGTGCGTATCATACTTAAATAATATACTTCAAATTAAACTTACAATTTATTTTATTATCCTAAAACTAATGAAATTAATATTTCAATAATTCATTTCTAGCTGTTGCTTCTGAAAAATTTCTTGCCGCTGAAGAAGAAGTAGCTGCGCACGTTGGAACGATCTTTTGCAATGCGAAGGATTGGGGTGGAAATCGCCAGGCAAGACGCGGCAACAATATCGAAAACTAGTTTCATTATGATCTCTTCATAATATGTATAATTATTAAATAAATGATTCAAATATATTAACTTCGTTTTTTATTAATTCTTTTAGAAAAAATATCCGAATTTAAAAAAAATAAGTGAACGGGAAATTAATCGGGATCCGGTCCGGGACCGACCTGGCAGCCAGATCGGGCTGCCACGTCCGGCACGGATCGGGCCGTGTGTTTCATCACGGGTCTGGCCCAGGTCGGTTTCCTGATCCGAGCCGGATTTGGCCAGATCCGTGCCCGACCGGGGCCACGTCAAAATTTCTGCATGGGGTATTCCTTAACATTTATCACTAGGATTTTGCATTGAATGCGTACAAAAATCTAGTGACAAATTTTAAGGCATACATGACGAACACTGTATATAAAATCTGTATAAAATCTAAATTCGAAACATTAGTCTCAGTCGTTTTTTCGCAAATCAACGTCGCTTGATTTTGTAAGTGACTATTCTCTGTCCATATTTCGACTCGTTTTAAAAAGAAACTAAGCCCCTATTTTGACGCTCCAAGTGGAATATTTGGAAATTTGTGCCCGTTAGAGCGCCAAAGTAGGGGCAAAAATCGCATTGAAGTAACCTCTACTTTAAAACCTTAGCCCCTATAAATGAGAGCGTAACATTGAAAAGGTTTATCGTTAATTATTTTCTTTTCGCGCTTAAAAGGTTGAATTATACCCTCAGTATGAGACTTCATGTGTTTTCTAAGAGTGCTTGCGTGTTTAAAGTGCTTCTTACAGTTTTTTAACTCAAAAGGTGCTTCTCCCACAAGAAATACCTTCTCACAAGAAATACCTTTCTTGTTTTCATCAAGCATGATTGCTATTTATAAATCTTCGATCTAGATATTAGAATGGAAAAGTGGACCTTAAATGTTTTGTTGTCCTTTTCAAGAAGTAGATTGTAGTTGGGTAGATCAAATTTAATTGTAGCACCGATTTCTATAACTCTTCTTTAAAGTTTGATGAAAGCTGAAAAAAATAGGGATACTATAAAATATTGTGACAAATTAAAATAAATAAAAACAAATACGAATTAAAAGAATACTGAACTTCCGTTCACATTATTTGTAATGCTTAATTGTCCAGTCTACGTTCAAAATTCAATCATAGTTTATCTGCAAATATTTTGTTCGTATTAAATTAAGTATTAAAAATAATTTCAAAGTGAGTTTTCAAAATTTTCTAAATTTCTAAAAATTTACTAGCAGTAAAGAAGATAAAGGCGAAACATAAATGAAAGAATTTTAGCATTGAAATTAATGATTTAAGGGTATTGGAGAAAAGTTCCAATCTAAAAATTCGTCTTCTTCATTTTATTCTACAAATATTAAATTTGGAATTTTTTCCCTTTGTAGAATTTATAATCAATTTTTAACCAAAATGATGCGTATACAGAGCGAAAAAATATGTAGTTCAAATTTATATTTTTTTTAAGTAAAATGAAAATATCCAATTTTGAATTTAGATTTTGAATTACATATATATATATATATATATAATTATATATATCATCGACTTTTATATCAATTTTGCGATACTATTATGATCAAAATATATTTTCTTTCTATTATGGATAATCTAGACTTTTTTACATTCTAGTTTTTAAACAGAGACCCTAGTTGCTTAATTATCTAAATTCCTGGAGTTCGAAAATGACAAAAATTCAAACTTGAAGACCGTCGGGCCCTGAATTATTATCCTCACCTGCTCCGTCCCCTCTCGACGGCCCTGCCTGCCTATACATATATATCATTTACTATAATAAAATAAATAAATGAATAAATAAATATGAATTAGTGAAAAGTCAGTCACTCATTGTAAATTTTTACTAATTATTAGTTGTATATCACTATTTCATTTAGTAATTTTTAACTTTTTCTTTCAAAACTTTTCATTTTTGAAAAATGACTATAACAATTAGTCGAATTTTTCACAAAAGTAAATTAGTGACCGATTTTTTACTAATTAGGTTTAAAGCAATTTAAAAGTTATAATTATTATTTCTACTATTATTATATTAATATTTATAAAATTATAAATTTTATAACAATTTTAGCAAAAGAAGAAAGGAACGCATCTCCAGAATTTTCAAAGAGGACAAGTGAGACAAATTGATGGTCCAGTCCCCTTTTTCGGATTAGGCGCACGCTTATTATTCGAACGATTGGGAAATGTCTGCAAGGATCTGGATGGGGCTAATCCAATTGCAGAAATATAAATTATCTTATTGCCATAAATATCAGGGATAAAGCCACTTTTATACCTGAAAATATTTTAGAAGAAGCTGTTCTGAAGAGGTAAATAATGTAATAAAAATTTTAATTGGAAAATTTTCATTTTCTTAGCGTTGTGGTTCCATTCTCCAGTTTACACAACGAAAAGTATAGATAAATATTTTTTCGCTCTGCAGTGCTAATCTTTTTTCAAATATAAGACTGCATGCAGAGCAAAAAAATATATAATTTCGATACTTTGTCCATAAACCGAAGAATTCAGAATCTAACTTCAAAATAGAATATTTTCATTTTACTTAAAAAATATTTGAATTAGGTATTTTTTCGCTCCGTACGCATAATTCTAATTAAAGATTGATTAATTCTACAAAGGGAAAAAATTCCAAATTTAATATTTGTAGAATAAAATGAAGAAGACGAATTTTTAGATTGGAACTTTTCTCCAATACCCTTAAATCATTAATTTCAATGCTAAAATTCTTTCATTTATGTTTCGCCTTTTTCTTCTTTACTGCTAGTAAATTTTTAGAAATTTAGAAAATTTTGAAAACTCACTTTGAAATTATTTTCAATACTTAATTTAATACGAACAAAATATTTGCAGATAAACTATGATTGAATTTTGAACGTAGACTGGACAATTAAGCATTACAAATAATGTGAACGGAAGTTCAGTATTCTTTTAATTCGTATTTGTTTTTATTTATTTTAATTTGACACAATATTTTATAGTATCCCTAATTTTTTTGCAGCTTTCATCAAACTTTAAAGAAGAGTTATAGGAATCGGTGCTACAATGAAATTTGATCCTCCCAACTACAATCTACTTCTTGAAAAGGACAAAGGGAATGGTAAAGGGAATGGTGAAGGGAATTGGAAAGGGAAATGTTAAAGGGAAATGGCAAAGGGAATGGTAAAGGAAAATGACAAAGGGAAAAATAAAGGGAATAGTTAAGGGAAATGTTAAAGTAAATGGTAAAGGGAATAGTGAAGGGAATTGGAAAGGGAAATGGTAAAGGGAAATGGCAAAGGGAATAGTAAAGGGAAATGGCAAAGTGAATGGTAAAGGAAAATGGCAAAGGGAAAAATAAAGGGAATGGAAAGGGGAATGGTACAAGGAATGGCAAAGGGAATGGTAAAGGGAATGCCAAAGAGAAATGGCAAAGGGAAGGGTAAAGGGAATGGTTAAGGGGAATGGCAAAGGGAATGGTAAAGGGAAAGGTGAAAGGAATTGGAAAGGGAAATGGTAAAGGGAAATGGCAAAGGGAGAAATAAAGGGAATGGTAAAGGAGAATGGCAAAGGGAATGGCAAAGAGAGATGGTAAAGGGAAATGGCAAAGAGAAAAATTTATTTAATACTCACTTTTTTGATGAAGTCGTCACAGGTTTTTCTTTTTTCTCCTTTAGATCAAGCTCTTGCTGGTGAGCTTGCCGGCAAGCTGGCAGGCGACCTGCCAGGAGAGCTTGCTGGCGAGCTTTCAGTTCCTGAATTGCTTCATTTCTAATACATTCAGAAAGGAAGTGATATTTTTTTTGAAGACTCTTCTTCATTAGAGATTTCCATAATGAGTCTTCTTTTTTTGACAAGTTTCCTCACGTCAATTTTTGGCAACACTTTTTCTGAAACCGACATTTTTTCTAGAAAAAACACTCAATTCTCCGAAAAACGAAAATTCACTCCCCGAATAAATTTTGCACTTGTACGTCCTGCACTTGTTAAACTCAAATGAGAACTGTGCCTACCTAAGGTACTAAGCAGCCTACGTACCCCTGTGGAAATTTCGTGGGACCTGAGTGGTCAAAATTCGTCCAATAGTCAGACCGAGATTTTAAGGAAGGGAGAAAATTGGGAGGGCCTGTATAGGCCTGATTACACGCTTTCAGGAAAATGTCTTTCTTCTCACTCTACTATGTGAATATCACATAAGTTTATCTCATTCCACTTAACGAGCAATGCAGGTGTGTCTTCCAGATAAAATTCTTTTCTTCTTTACTGTAAATATTGTATGCATCCAGCAAGAAATAGCATTCTTGTAAGATAGCTCTTTCCACCCTAACATAAGAAAATTAATGTTATAAACTAGGTCCTCTGAAACTATGATTTGTGGTAGATAGAAGAATTTCTTACTAATTTGGAAAAATAACAGAGTTGCAAACTCTTTCACTTCCAGTATTGGCGTGATTCTTATAAACTCAATTTAAATAATACTGTAGCTTTAAATGTAAATATCTTTATTATTCGTTTCCGTAACTATTTATATTTAATGCAAAATCTTCAATTTAGCCTTAAAGAAATTGGATGCCAGCTTCAATCATTTAGAGACATTGCCTTCTCTTGGTGAATTAAGTGATATTTCACTCGAAAGTTTTAAAACCCTTGCCTGATATCTTAAAGATTTTAATCTCGCTGAAGAATCTTGCAGGAGAAATATGAGAAGAAAGTCTCTTTGGACAAGGCAGGAAAAGGTCGAATCGGAAATTATAGTTACGCCAACTCAGTTAAGTTTGAAGCACTCTTTTCATTGTGAGGCTCGTTAATATAATTTAAAGTTTGTCTGTAATACTGAAATCACCTTGAAAAATTAAAAAAACAAAAGTAAGAATTTTGAAAAATTACTTTCCTGCGCATCTATTTTTCTGGATAGCTAATAAAGAAATTTATGAGAAATACAGTTCCTAAAAGAGGTATTTTTAAAAAAAATTTATAAAAAAATATTACGGAATTTTCCGTAATAATAGCGCGAAAAGGTTCAGCGAATGGAAAGCTGCCCTTTTCCATTTCGACAATTCAGTTTGCTGGTATTAAATTTATTTATTAATTAATCATACAGAATAAAAGATTTTTTTTTAATTTAAAAATACGAAAATGATTAATTAGTATTTTTGTAATTTTTCCGTGCCAAGAAAATACGTCCCTGATTCATAGAAATAAAAAAGAAATAAAAAAATTAGAGCAGGATTCATTTTCATTCGCAATCATTAATGACAATAGGACCCTCTACTACGAAAAAGTCGGTAAGCCGAGCACTTAGGACGCACAGTGGGGTGAAATCGGAAAATGAGGTTCAAAATGACATTTAGAACGCAATTATGCACCGATTTTATTTTTCTTTTTGTTGAAAAATTCAGAACTAAATTCTGCAGAAAATGGTGAGAGTAGATTTTTTATTTTTTTGTTTATTTAGTTTTTATGTTAATTCAAACAACGAAAAAAATATCGATTTTTTAAATTTTATTTTTTATCTTCTAGACAAAATTTTTCTTATACTTCTCGTCCCTTGGATTTAATGCACAAGGGTATAGGAAAGTTAAAAAAATTGTTAACTTGCACAGTTAAATGTTATAAACAAATTGTGTTAACAAATAATGGACATTAGGGGTTATTAGTCTTCGAAGTATATTTCTACCCTACAATCGCTTGCTTTCATCGTTAGGATGATGTTACGAACGGTATATTTGCTTTGAGAATTTATAATTCGATATTATGTTGAAATCTCTCGATGTCCTGGAAATATAACGTACGAGGGAGGCTCCTACAAACTGCCAAACTTAGTTGCCTAAATTTGTTTAATTCTATGGGGACGGCTGTCACTGTTCTCGAACTGAGAATGTTGATCTATATTTAGCTAATGAGAAAAGAGAGGTCTAGGTTCATTCTTATTTTAAAATGAATTAATACTCTTGATTCCAAAAGAAACCCATGAAATTTATTTCGCAAACTTAATCTTTAAAATTTCAGATATGGTGTGATCAATGGTGTTTATGTTGAAGAATATTTCATATATAAATAGGAACGATACAGACTAATCCTACCT
>UCOK01009897.1:0-11449 GCA_900474325.1 Synergus umbraculus | reverse complement strand
AGCACAAATACTCAGCGAAATGTTAAAAAAAAAACAATTGCACTGCAGTAATTAATGCTGATAGCGATGAGGATTAAGAAAATTCTGAATTGGTGAGAGGCGAGGGGACTCACCATAATAAAGCAACCCGACTTGTGAGAGGCGAGGGGACTCACTGAAATAAAGCACCCCGATTTGTGAGAGGCGAGGGGACTCACAATAATAAAGCACCCTGGTGAAAGGAGTTTAAAATCGGACTGCAACCTCCCCGTGGTGAACTCTGGAAACTATAATTTTGATAGGCTAACTGCAGACGTTATAAGAATGCGCAACGTTGCATGCGCGATTTTTATTTTTTTTTAACATTGTTACCCCCCTTAAAAAAATTCAAAAAAAATATATGTTATAAAGGACATTCTAAAGATTGTTTAGGTAAAATATGAAAGTGGTCACTCGAGAACACAACCTCAAAAAAAATGTTTGAAAAATTCAAAAATTTTTTTTGACTTGTAATTTTTTCGAAAAATTTTGTAATTTTTTCTTTGAAATAGCCTCATTAGTGACTATAACATATATTTTTTTCATCAAAATCGGTTGAGCCATTTTCAAGAAAAATCACTTTTTTGATTTTTTTTCCCCCCTCCATATCTCCCACAAAAATGGGATTTTCAAGTTGAAACTTGGTGGACCTTCAAACCTTATGAAGACGAACTTGTGACATTAATTTCAGCTTTATACGTGCGGGGGCAGATTTCCCATGCTTATTCCGCTAGGCCCTTTGTCATCTCTGAACAAAGTGCGAATTTGTGGACCATCAAAGATATCTTCTTTTAGTTTGGCATCGCTTATGCCCGGAAACTGCTGCCCTAAGTATCCGAAACATTCACCATCCTTGTCCAGAGCGTTGACGACCTGCTTCATGAGACCAAGTTTGATATGAATGGGTGGAAGCAAAATGTTTGATGGATCTACTAAGGGTTCGAGGATGATGTTTTTGGCCCCTGGATGTAATTCTGTTCTTCTTGGCCACTCTTTTCGTACATAGTGATTCTTTCTGTTTCTACTGTCCCAGAGACATGAGAAACAGGAATTTTTTGTAAAGCCTGATTGTTGTCCCAGAATCAGAGTTGCAATTTTAAGATCGCCACAGACTTTCGATTGGTGTTCTGAGTAATTCATTTTTTCCAATACTATTGCCAAATTCTCGTACGTTTCCTTCAACGTTGTTGAATGAGCTATCGGAATAGGTGCAAAAGAGTTTCCATTGTGCAGGACAGATTTCAGGCTCCGTTTTGAAGAGTCGATGAACAGTCTCCACTTTGCAGCCCTATAAAGTGGGATGTAAACATGATGGCAGATTTTGTTGGATACTTAAGAGGGACACCGAGATAAAGACGCAAAATAGAAAGAGAAATCTGGTACATAAATCTTTTGAGGACAAAAGGGTTCGCTACAAAAGAAGAAAAGTGTGAATTTTTGTAATAACACGAAACGCTGTTTGCATCTTGGAGTACCTTCATCTCTATGAAGGTAATGCATGGCTGATTCGAAATATGTGCCTAGACAGAAGTTTCACAAACTATGCACATATCATTTGTGATCGGGGTGACAAGTTTGGGGCAATTCTGAGACCGTATCCTGATAGAACGTCTCTCAAAATCATAGAAATACTAGTTATCGCCTTTCAAACGACTTGATTGACCTCAATTAGGCCTTCAAATCTCCTTGACCCTGATGTGCTGCGGTCTAATGGACCTCGAATTTGGACTCAGCGACCTTTAAAACGTATGAAAACTGTAGTCAAGTTCCACGAAGACACATTTTCGTATTTTTGCAATCTTTTGAAACAAACTAAAATATTTATCATCCTGTGGCAATCAAAATTACGATTTTCAGTACCCGAATTATTTAACCCTTTAACTCTTTGATTTCATAAAATCCATCAAAAACACGATTTTTCTTTTGCATTGAAAAAAATTAGTTTAGCTTAGAATTAGTTTTAAATGACTAGTCTATAGAGATTCGAATTTTACTTTTCTTTGTATATAGAATATGCTATAAGAAAGTTATAGTTGTATATTATACTATTCACTTATATTTGTAAAATAGAATGCAAAAGTTTGCTAAAATTTGTTTAACTGATTCCAAAAAAGGTAATTTACAAAGAAATTAATTAATAGTATTTCTTTAAGAGTTAGAAAAGAAGATATTTTAGCTTCGTTACTAACTGTATTTGGTTTTCAAAATGTGAAATTTAAGTATTCGTTAGTTTATAACAAAAAGTATTTGACTATATATCATATTACTTATTTGTAATATTGTAAAATCGCAATATAAGAACTTCATTTTCTTCATCACTATCTTTTTAAATCTTTGAATATCAGAGACTAATAGAAAAGATTAATAATATTAATAACAAATCCAAAAATTTAGAAAAAACCGAAGTTAAAACTAATTCGTTTATTTTTTTTTTTAACTAATTTTCTTTATTACTGAAAAAATATAAATTAATTGTTAAATTTACCTAAATTCCTGAAATTTAAATTTGCCGAAAATACTAATAATGTATTAAATAATTATTAATGAAAATGATCGTTTTATTTATAATTTTATGAATAGATAATAAATTAATAATTAATTAACTATGTTTGGCCGTTTGAAAGGGGAATTGAAATATTTGTGGAAATATTCGTTTATTTTGCATTTCGGCAAAATGTATAATTTGGGAATTTTATAATTCGGTAATTTATATTTTCAGCAATTTTTTTCCGTTAAAATGTGTATTATTTATTTATCTTGTTATTATTCTGTAACAAGTCCCTAATATATCCATGCAATTTTTGTTTGTTTGAATTATGTCAATTACGCCGCTTTTTACTATGTTAAACAAAATAATAAGTAAGTAAATAATTCTTCTTTACTAAACAACCCTACACTTTGTATGAAAAATTATTTGAGGTGGCTTTTTATGTTTATTTCGTAATTTTTATATACTTTTCCTACAAGATTGCATGGTTTTATAGAGCAAAGTCACTACTAGCGCCACTCGCGGCCGTTTTCAACTCTCAGGACACTTCTTTTACATTGGGCAGGCCTGTGGCATCACCCCCCTGGCTAAAACAGAAAAATCAAGTTAGAAGAAAATAAAGCTGGCGGGAATCGAACTCGGGTCATCGGGGCAGCAGTCGGACGATGTTCCATCTACCTACAAGACATTATGAGAGTGGGCAAAGATATTATTACAGTAGATGCGGTGCTGGTCTAGTTGCCCGTGATAAATGTAGTTAGCGCGACAGTCTAAAAGTAGCAGGATACCCCGCATTCTTCACCCCCCGATTTAGTTACCCCGTGACAAATGTAGAGGCGCTAGTGCGAGGACCCCTCGCACTCTTTTACCCGCCGATTTCACCTATCGAATCCCCGCTGCACCCCCCGAACCCACTGAAACATTTAAAGACTAATCGTCTTGAATTGAAGATTTACAAATCTTGTCGATTATGAAAGATTTTTTTTTCACCTATCAAATACGAATTGGTACCATAGATTGGTACTCATGTAATACGAGAACCCTTTAAACATCAACATGAAAATTTATTTTTATAGGAGTTATGAAGTGGAAAATAAAAATAAAAAAACATTTTTTTCTATAAAGTGGCTGAACCGATTTTGATGAAAAAAATATATGATATGGAGATCAATGAGACAATTTTTAGAAAAAATTGAAATAAATTTCCCACGAATGAAACACTAAAACCTGAGCGGGAAAAGCCATATCACATGCTCATTTTGTTACGGCATTTAGAAATATAATTTTTTAATAAAAAATTTGAAATAATAATAGGAAAATGGTAATTGTTTTCGTTTTTGAATGTTATGGCCATAATGCAAAAAACATTTTTGAGTTGGAATTATACTGGGACATTTATAAACAGATGATAATAAATATTATCATATTCTAAGAACTTCATCAAAAAATCAATTACGAAATTTTCATTGAATTCAAAGTTTTTCTATTTATTTATGATTAATGAATAAATCACAACTTGGAGACAAACATCTTATACGATAGTTAATAGATTTGTAAATTAAAAAAATGTTTTTTTAGATTGATTTGAAAGTATATATTTATTTAAAACATTTCGAAGACGAGGGGCAATAATCACCAACCAACAATAAAAATGTTTAATAAGAATCTATAATAAGCTGTGTTCAATTAACATACCTTTTAATAATTGTTATACTTAAAGAGACATAAAGATATATATCTTATAAAGATATTTTTTATATATAAATATCTAATTTATACATAATTATGTAATTAAATTAATTTATAAGAAATACGAACTTTTTTACCAGTAAATTTGTGGCTTTCTCCTCAAATTCTAAATGGACAAAACTTTCATATTAGGATATACCAGCAGTAATTTTTAAATTTGTATAATATTGAAAAAAATTTTTCTAAACAGATGGGATTTATTTAAATAATTATAAATAGATAAATACATATTTATAAATATTCCAATAGATTAGCAGTAATTATTTTATTAAAAAAAAAATTTCACAAGCAAAAATTGTTTAAACAAATGAATAGTAATAATTTTTTACATAAAAAAAGAATATTCGAAAAAAAATTATTTAATCAAATTTAGTTTGCTTAAATAATTTAAAATAAATTAACCATAATGTTAACAAATATTGCACTATACCAATAATGATATTTTTGTTTAAAAAAATGAATTTTAGAAAAAAAATTATTTAAACAAATGTTATTTGTTTATAAATATTCCTGTAGACTAATAGAATTAATTTTTTTTTAACCGAGAATAAGGGCGTTGTACCCAAGTGTTAAGCTCAAAATTCCATTCTCCATTTTACTCAACGAAAATTATAGATAAATATTTTTTGCATAGAACGAAGAATTAAAAATCTAATTTCAAAAGTGAATATATTCATTTTACTTAAAAAATGTTTGAACCAGATATTTTCTCACTTTGTACGCATAATTCTAGTTAAAAATTGATTAATTTTACAAAGCAAAAAAATTCCAAATTTAATATTTGTTTAGTAAAATGAAGAAATCGAATTTTTAGATTAAAACTTGGCTCCAACATATTTTTATGAAGAATTAATATTTTTCGTTTTAAGGGTAGTTTTCAAGGCAAATAAAATATAAATAGATAATATTAATAAATAATATTAATCAATGTTATACATAATTCTTACTTTTATTTAATAAATTTTAATACGTATTTTAATAATATGTCTGTTTGTAATGTTTATTAAGTTTTCAAACTTTCCTAACCTTCAAAACAAAATTTGAAATTCTGATTTACTGAAATCTTCGGAAAACAGTGCTTGACTTCTTAGTTCGGTGAGAAGGCAGCACTTAGGTAGGACAGAAAAAGTGATTACCTATATATATTGAGGACGCCATTTTGTCTCAACGCCGCATCTACTGTAATAATATATTTGGAGTGGGGAATGAAAACGTCCATATGACTGTCCAAATCCGTTGTTCGGCAGTCGACACACGTCGGATACACTCGGCTGCGCTCGGTTCAAGGATTGATGTCTCCTGCAGTAGCCTATTTTCAAGTCTTGGACACATTACTAATCTTTCCAGGAGCGAGTGCTACTTGCCTAGAGTTCGAAAATTCTCGGTAATTTATGTTTTGTCCTTCTCTTTCCAATAGCGTCATCTTTGGCTAGAAAAATACGTCACCATAGAAAAGGGAAGGACAAAAAATAAATTACCGAGAATATTTTCGATTTTTATACTTGCCTCTTTGCAAAGACAACTTTACAACGAATGCTTTACGTACTTACAGCATATTCTGTTGCTATTACTGTTTCTTTTTTAAGTGATACTAAATCTTGAATACATACTTATAAGTTTTATGAGTACCATTTAAAGTAGGCTTAACAGTTTAAGTACAAATTGAAAACATTTCCCTTTATTATAATCTTAAGGGAAAGAATTCTACTTATTCCTTCAATAAATATTTTGTGTGCAGGAAAGATCATTATATGGAGAGATTACTAATCTTTTTAGGAATGAATACCGTATTTTTGGACTGTGTCTTATAATAAAAGTTCTGTGTAAAGAATTTGAGGAATTGTTACAAAACCGCTGACTTCCATTTTTCTCCGTGTATACCGAAAATGGCGCGTGATGCAGGAAATCTTATTGTTAAATAAATATTTTAGTTTAAACATCAATAGTAATTAATTTTGAAAACAATCCAACAACTAATATGTTTTAAAACACAAAACAGATGTAGTAATTATTTAGTTTATAGAATACGACATACATTTAAAAAGGAAGTAAATGTGCGCGCGGGGCGCGGTTTAATTTCGTATTTTAAAAGATTTATAGTAATCACATTGGATTTTGTGGAATTTCTAGCTTGGATTTCTTAGAATTATAAGGAATTGAAAGAGATTTCAGAAGATATCTACGAATTTTAAGGAATTTCAAAAGGTTACACACAATTTTCAGAAACTTAAAAAGACTTCAAGACATTATATTGAATTTTCAGAAATTATAAGAAATTTAAATCTATTTCAAGGAATTTTAAAAGCTTTACAAAATTTGAGAGAATTGATAGGAATTTTTAAAGAATCATAAAAAAATAAGTGTGACTTAAAAATTAATGCATTATGTTTCCGGAAATAGACTTTTAGAAGTTTAGATTTTTAGAAACTTTAACTAATTTTTAGGAATTTGAATTCAAGGGACATAAAAAGATTTTAATACATACCAACAAATTTATTTAAGAATTTGTAGATATTCAAACACTTTCCAAATTAGTTTAAGGAATTTCATAGAATTTTTAAGGGGTTCCGAGATATCAAAAGATTTTAAAAATATTTCTATGTATAATTATAATTCTTGCTTCAAATAAGTTTTTATTTTTCACAATTTGAACATATGAATTTTTTATATGAGCAAGAGCATATTATTCAGTTTCAGAAACATCTGCTATAAGTTTCAGGTGAGGAGGCGCATGAATATCAGCCAAATTTCATTTGACCGAAATTTATTTCACCGAATCAAAATTTGCTCTAATATGTATACACTCGAATTATTATTGGACCTAATCCCCGTTTATCTGAATTAACATTCTCTCTAATTCCTCTAAACCCGATTTTTCATTTATTCTAATTATCAACTGCCCTAACATCAATTTTTTCTAATTTCTGTTAGCTCGCAATAGTATTTAATTAACTTTCTATTTGAACGATATTTCATTGTTCCTAAAGTCTATTTTGCCGAATCATAGTTTGACCGAATTTACAAATTCTCGAAATAAAATTTTCTCTAATTTCTATTCAGCCAAATTACTTTTTTCTGAAAATGTCAATAAATTCGTAAAATATTTTTAAATTCCATAATATTATTCAAAATCCTATGACAGTGTGGCGATTCGGCGGACGGTTTCAAATTAACACTTATTCTTGGTCAATTTTTTCTATTTTGCCGGAAAGAATAAAGATTTATTTCAATTCATGACTTTCATTATAAACATCCTGAACAACAATAGAGCAAAAAATAGGAAAATGGTTTTTTTTATAATGGAAAAAATAAAAATAATTTCTCTCATATAGTATTAGGTTTAAAGTTGCCGACGTTTAGTCTGATGAACTTTTTTTTTATACTTTTATACATTTAAAGGGTGGCATGTCAAAAAGGATTACCCCATATTTCTCAAATTTCTCAGAAGAGATAAAAAAATATTCTGTATAATCTAATTTTCAATTTAAGAAAAAAAACAAAAGCCCACTTCGGGGATATTTTAGTATTGAACAGAGGCCAAAAAACAAATTATTAGAAAAAACCAACCAGTTCCGAGGAATTACAAGAGAGAGAAAGCTGGACGCGCGATTTTTTTCTTTGGACGTTGATTAAAAATTGATTTTTTGTATAAATAAAAAGCAGAAATGGTTTTGTAGATTTTAAGTTTCTGATAAGAGGGTAGAAAAATTAACTGTTCGATACTTTCGAGATAAATGGTAACAATAGCACTTTTTTTGGAAATAAAAAAATTTTGGTTTTACTTACATCATTTTCAAATTCTTCAGCTGGTCTAGATAAAACACTGGAGCCAGCCATTAGCTCTTCAGCTGACTGGAATTAAAAAAATATATTTCATAGAATGTAGGACAATAATTCCCACCCCAAAATTCAGTGCTTAGAATAAAATTTGAAAAGTCAGTTTTACACAAAAAATATTCCAACTATACATTTTTTTGCTCTAATTTTCTAATTGAAAAATAGACTAATGAAATAAGGCAAAAAAAGGACATCATTTGGCTAAAAAACCAAAACCCCGAATATGAAAAATACCGAACAAATAATAGCTAAAAATTAAAATTCCGGAAAAATTAAAATTTCAGAATAAAATAATATTACCGAAAATGTTTATTATTAACGGAATTTAAATTTACGGAAAATATTTAATAATTAAACTAGAAAATTACTAAAATTTCAAATTATCGAAATTTTTACTCGCAAATATCAAAATTTTTAAATTGCCGAAAATAAAAAAATTCTTTTTTCAAAAAATGTTAAAATCTTTCGTACTTTTATGTTCAAAATTTCTTCAAACTGTTGAACAAAACCAGATATTTTAAGAGAAAATTTGAACAAAAATTTAAAAAAAATTAGAGCACAAGTTTCGAACAAAAATATTTTTGGTATTAAGTATTTAGATTTTCTTATTAATAAAAAAGGCATTTGAAGGTTAAGTCAACATGAGTGGTAATCAATTGCATACATTGCATTATATTATTAGCAGGTGTAAAATTGATTAATTATACAATTAAATGATTACGGTCGCAATGTTATTATTTATTTTCTTACAAATTCACAAATTTTTATTATTAATAACTCGTATAATGCAGATAAAAACTAAACAAAAACCAGTCTTCAAAAATGTGGAATATGTAAACAAGTTTTTTTAACCTGGAAGAAAGTTCTACAAAAACACAATAAGTTTAAAGAAAACATTTAACACACAAATTCTTTAAAGATTGAATCTTAAGGTAATTAAATTATTGAACTATAACAAAATTATAATAATTTTATGAAGAATAACAAATACATACCACGTTCCCAATTTGTGCCATAGTCGAAAATAGTTTTCTTTTTTGTGATATTTATTTCACGAGTTTAAAAAAATCTTTCTAATATACGAGAACACTTTAGTAGCTTTTGGAATCTTACTGATTATCTATAAGATTGAATCGTGCTACTTTGATATATACATTTTCTGTGTGCTTATAAACGCCACCCTTAAGGCAGTGCTCTCAAAGTTGGCTCCCTGCGCGCGTAGCATGTGTTGGCTTTCCAACATCACACGCTGTGCGCAGGGTTGCACGGTTACGCGTAACTCGGACTTTTATATGTATAATACGTATTTTACGTATTATACGTAAAAAATGTAATAAATGTATAAAATGGCGGATTTAAAAGGAGTTTGGGGGAAAAGAGCATAACATAACCTCAATTATTCAAGAATTAGGTTATGTTTACTTTCTAAATATGAAGTGCAGTCGCCATCTTGAAAACGTAAATTACATGTAAAAAACTAGAGACGTAAATTACATACGTAAATTACGTCAAAAACCTCATGTAATTTACTTAAGGTATATTACGTGTGCAACCCTGGCTGTGCGCGCAGGGAGCCAACTTTGAGAGCACTGCCTTAAGGCAGGGATGCACGGTTACGGCAAAGATATTATTATTAGTAGAAGCGGTGCTGGTCTAGCATAGAGTTTAAAAATTCTCGTGAATTTAAAATCGGGTAATATTACTGAGAATATTACCGCGAATATAACCAAAAAAGAGAACTTTTCGATCATCTTTTAAATAGAATTGTGATTACAGATCGAAAAAAATCTGTAATCTTAATCATTTTTGAGTAAAATGAAAAAATGCAATTTTTAGGCTAATTTTGAATTCCTTGTTTTATGAAAAAAGTATTAAAAGTAAATATTTTTTCGTTCTATAGACACATTTTTATTTCAAATCAGAATATTTCTATAAAGCGAAAAGATATTTAATTGTAATAATTGTTGATTAAAATGGGGAATTTAATTTTGATGTTAGAATTTGGATCCAACACCCGTGAAATAATATTTTGAAAAAATAAAATTAGAGGTAATTTACCTGTAAAGTGTTAAAAATAGCTTACTGAATTTGTCAGGAATAAATATTTTTAGTTAGTTCAATTTATATTTTCTTAAGTTGAAAGTAAGAGAAAATAAGAAAATCATCATTAGGTATATTGAACAAAATCTATTTTATTATTTTTATTTGCAACGGCAAATAATGAACGCAAATAATGTAACAGACGTTTGAAAATGCAAAATCATAAATTATTAATCGCTTACATTTTAAAAACATTAGTTTATATAAATTATATTTTTTATTTGTAACTCTCAAATAACGAAGAAATAGAAATGACCGAAAATCGATGAAAGTAACATTGGTCCGGTAATATTACCATAATATTACCGTTTATATTACCGTTACCATCGTAATATTACTCCTTTAAAACTCTAAGGGACGGCATCTTGAAACGCAGAAACGTTTCGAAACATCGGCGAGCGTGTATTTTGGCCTTAGGCTGACTTTCCATGATTGCGTTTTGCGTTGTCTCATAATGAGAGAAAAGAAGACAACAGTATACTTCTATCTCTTTCTCTCTCAGTATGACGCAACGAAAAAGCAATCATGGGACGCCAGCCTCAGCCAGGGTTGCACGGTTACGCGTAACTTGCGGATTTTTACGTATATTACTATGGTTTTTTACATTTGTAAATTACGTATTATACGTAGAAACCCCCCCCCCCTCCATATGAATTTAGTGTTTTCGTAGAGGGAAGATAGGTATAGAGGCGACATTGCAGCAGAAATCTTTTGGCAAATTTAGGGGAGCGAGACGTGAGGGGAAGGCTTAGTTATTCTGCCAATAGCGTGATGGCGCTGTTTTAATATGAATTTTTAAGAGCGACCTCACGCTCCGGGCAGAACAACTAAACCTACCCCCACCGACCCCACCCCCATAACTCAAATATAGAAAGTGTGCTAACGGTACATGCTTGACAGTGTAAGTAGTATGGAGCTTTTGCTTTTGCCTGCACGGAGAAAAATGGATAGTCAGGTTGACTATCTGGAGTGTAAAACTGACTATACTAGAGTTTCAACTATAGGACAGCACCCTAGATAGTCAAACCTAATATCCGCGGAATGTTAAAAAGTGGTTGTTCAGCTTGACCATCCTAGAGTGTAAGTTTTACTATCCTTAGAGTGTAAAACTAGAGAGGTTAGTTACTAAAGTAAAATAAAAAGGCTTACTGCCAAGCAGACAGACATAGACGAGAAACGTATCTCTTTAACTTATCTAACGCATTCAACCCTAATTCTATAACCTAACTTAACACTACTACATACAACGCAATTCCC
>UCOK01009896.1:0-20320 GCA_900474325.1 Synergus umbraculus | reverse complement strand
AGTTAACAGTACTACTGCTTGAAACAATTGACACAGCTCTTAATCAGAGCAACGTTTATATACTTAAAGAAAATGCATACGCCTTTCCACACCCACCACGCCCGATACACCCAATATGATCATCTCATCTAACACGCCCGCCACGCCCGGCCTTCTCATGTGGTTTGTCACGTTCAGTGTATTATTATAAATCGGCACGTTTTGTTATGACTTATGACGAATGGACATATTTGATGAGATGAGTGAAATATCTTATTAAAATTGTTGAGATAATATATCAATCAAAGCGTAATATGTTCGTATTTTCAATATATGTGGAAAGTTATGAACAAAGTTCCTTGTACCAATGCTAAGGGTAATTTTTTCTTCTTTTCTTCTCTTGCCTTCTGAGGACTTAATGATCCTTAAGTTATGGTTCCTTATATCTATTGTATTTAAATTATTAACGTATCTATCTACATGTGTAATATGCACACATATACATACATACATTTATTATCTAATTTCTTATAACTTATATAAACTAATATAGCAATACGTGCTAAGTAGAATACTATGGCCTGTAGTCAGCATGTCTGACTATACACAAAATTATCACTTCTATTATAGTGAACAATGTATTATCTTATGTAGGTTTCTTTTACTCTTATGTTGCCATCACTACTTAAGTATCTTTTGTATATAATCAGGCATCTTAATAATTACATACTACTTTATCGACCGTAGTTGTTACAATAACTCTTACCACTGGCTCATAATTGTTATAATGCATCTGTTGATATGACCAATTATCATTTAATTACTTAGAATTTAATGTGGTTACATATGATTAGGCGTTACAAAGAAAATTTAATATTTTTGGGATATAACAATGCTCCAACACCTTTAATCGAAAAAATAATTTTTGTCTCAGTGAAAATGACAAATTTTGAAATTTGTTTATAAGTTTTGTTATAAACAAGTATAAATATTTAGTTAATACAATGGCTTATTTTAAATAATCTGTATCAAACATATTTTACGTCAATTGGCCAAGAGAATTGACAAACCAATTCGTCTGTCATGGTTTCCCTCAGAGCACAATTCAAAAATTCTCTTAATTTTGAACCTCCAAGATTTACTAAATGATTATGCTGAAACAAAAGAAGTGCAAACATTAAAAATAAATTTTCAATGATAACGTGTTTCAAAAAAAAATAAAAAATTTTAATCGTGTTATAAAATTCGAATCAAACACTTACAAGCTTTCGACGATTATCTGTACTTTATTCGAAGTCCAACTGAAGAAATTCATCTACGGTATGAAGAGGGAAACCAGTAAGTGGTTCGAGCAAAGTTTTAGAAAGTTTTTGTTTTTCAGATGCATTTCGTTCTCCGAATTCCTTTAGTATCATATAGTTTTGTTCTAAGATTGCTTCTTCTTTTTCCAATACTAGTTTTAGTTTCTGGATGATCGTTTGATTTTGTTCCTTTACTTCCCTATAAATGTTTTAAAAGAAAACTGATCAATTTTTCAAATCGATGATTGTACATTACTCATTTTGAACATTGGCTCAAAATTTGCACACCTCGTTTTGGATCCATATTTTATGAAAATGAAATTTCGAAACGTTTGAAGTTGAGCCAATTTTTTATTATTTAAAAAATATATCTACTTTAATTTTCTATTGCACAGTTAGCCTAAAATAAAGAAAACAACGTGTACCAATTTTGAGCAAAAGTCGAAAAGGAAAGTACTTCTGTATTAATTGTTAGGTTTTCAGTTTTTATTATACTTACTGTAATTCTTGTAATACTGATTTGTGAAGACTGCAATTTTCAATTCTTGAAGATTCCAGAAAAGTTTCCTCTGACAGATTTTTGTCCTTGTGACCTTCCAAACTGGTTTCATATCTATCAGTAGACGTCAAGATAGGCAGGGTACCGTCAAAAAGAATTGATGAATTACCGATCAATTTACTTGATTTTGAAGGCACAATTTTAGATGTGTTTTCAACAGTTCCTGTCTCCGAGGATTTCTTTCCAATAATTATACTTTTATTTGTTTCTACCAGCGAAATCCTGTTTTCTTTAATTTTCTCTAGACGAGCTTTTAAAGAATTCAATTTTTGATCAATATTTGATGTTGATTTCGTTTTTTTCTGTGGAGAAGCTTCATCAGAAGACGTGATTAATACACGTTTAGGAGTCTTTATTTCTCTACCGCTATTCGAAAATTTTCGTTCTTTCTTTGAACTCTTCTTCTTTTCTGCTGACCCTTTTGCCAAATTTTCCAATTTTTTCCCGTCCATTTTTCTCTGCAATGACATGAAAGCAGAATTAATTTTTTAAGTAAGAATCTGTTTATTATGTATAATTGTTTTTAATGTATTTTTATTTAATTCACAATTTTTCATGGATGCAGAAGAAAAGGAATTTTTATTTACTCTCACAATTTTATGTACAAAAAAATTTGTTTTTCAAAGTATTTTTCTAATGAATAATTTGTGCATTTTCAAACAACTCTAAGGGTGACAATAGAGAAACGCATATCCATTCGCCTTGAACTACAAGTTCTTCTTCTCCTTTAATTTCGCACCATTTTGGCATCATGTAAACTTTATTCTTCAGACAGTTTAACGAAACCGATTGTAGTCCACGAGCTAAATTTTTACAATTATACACTTGTACATAGTCTGACGTGATTCCAAAATCGTAGATTGCAGTGCTTGATCCAAATTCTTGAAGAATCAATTTAACTTGTCCTTCAATTATTACAATATTTTTTATACAACAAATTTTCAAGTTTTTAAGTATGCAGCAATTATCCCGCAATTCAATTGCAAATTTAAATTTGCCAATCTCCAACTTCTTAAACTGCTGACAAAGATGGGCAGGAGAATCTTCTGAAAGAGGTCTTTCGGCGTGTTTTTGTGACAGACGAATACTAATATTGTTGTTCAGAGGTCTTAAAATGAAGTCATCTTTTTCAGCGATTCTTTTGTTCACTTGTGAAAGCTTCAATCCTGGTTTTCGAATGTATTTTCGCAATTCAGGCATGTTATTTTCGAATGCAAATGCACTAAAAGTTTCAGCAGGACCCAAAACTTCGACGTCGGCCACTATATGCAACAGTGCGTATACATTGTACGAAAGGAATTGCTGTCCATAAAGTTGTTCGCATAGAATCACAAAAGTTTCCACAGCCTCTTGACAAAAGGGATACATATCTCTTTGAGTTTCTTCCGAAATAAGAATTCGCATGACACTATGTAAAATCATCAGGTGTCGATAATGGTCTTCATGAAAAACGTTTTTTACAACTACCGATGCAGTGTACAGTAAAAATTGTCTAAATTCGGTTCCTTTAAAGTGCTTATAGAGACTAATTCCCTTGGGCGGCGATTGAATTATGGTTGACAAGCATTGACATTCTGGAATCCAAAATTTGTAACTTCCTTCCTTTTAATCTTTAAAATCTAAATTTTCCTTCTCCATGTGCTTCTATTATCTTCTTACAAACTCCGAGCCAAACAGAATGCAGGATATCAAAAGGAACTCGTGTAACCAATCCTAGAAAAGGTGCTAAAGGACTCTTATCCTTGTGATGATCTTCATCTACAAGATTCCGATAACTTTCATCTGTTCTAAGTTCATTCTTTATGCCTTGAAAAATCATTGTTCTTTGAAAACCTGGAACTGTACATCGGAAACCCTCTATTTTACATTTCGAACATGCATTTGACGAGGTATGCCCGAAATGATTTAAAACAAATGCTCTTGCAGGAGCATCAGCAATGAAGCATCGTAAAGTTATAGGAATTTTTCGAGTCCTTATCTTAATTCCCATTTCTTCAATTACTTCCATAATTTCTTGGAGAAATTCTTCATAAAATTCGAAAACATTGGACGGTTTATTCCTACCTTGAAATATTCCTGCTATTATAGGCCTTTTATCAAAAATATTACATATACGATATTGATGAGGCCAAAATTGATGCAGGCCCTTATCCACTTTAGCACCATCCGTGCTTAGATCAATTATTATATTTTCGGGCAACTCATTCGCAGGAAGGCTTTCTAATTTCTTTACAAGGGTTTTTTTGAAACCTATATGAAGGTATTCACCTCCTGCAATTTGTCGGACTCTGTTGTTTGCAACAATAGTAGGAGTATTTAAAACAGTCCTTGAATCCTTGGGCAAGAACATTAAGTTGAAAGGAAACTGTCGTAAGGTTTTCAGTAATATATTACCCTGGTTGTGCTTAATATTGGCTGCAAGGAACGCATTTTTTAAAGCCCTTTTCTGTAATTCCACAGGATTTTGTTCAACATTAACATTAGCTTCCTCGTCTTCTGAAGCGCTGACTCTACACCGAAAAAAATAGTTTCTTCGTTTAAGAGGAAAATTCCTTTTATAGAATCCTCTCATATTTTCATATAAAAATGAGCATATTTCTCTATGAATAAGATTATTTTCCTCTATTTTTAAGAATAGAGGTGACAAAATGACTACTTTTGAATTTTCTTTCAGACTCAGAATAATTCTCTAATATTGAGAGGATTCATTCTTAGAACAGGCGTTAGTGACGCCAGTAAGGTGTAATAGACTAACTTATTCGTGTCGCGTTCTCGGTAGCCATCGGTCGCGTTACCCAAAACTCCAAAAGTGCCAGAATGCACCGAAAAAAATAGTTTCTTCGTTTAAGAGGAAAATTCCTTTTATAGAATCCTCTCATATTTTCATATAAAAATAAGCATATTTCTCTATGAATAAGATTATTTTCCTCTATTTTTAAGAATAGAGGTGAGAGATAACCGTAGGGATAGAAAGGGATAACAATTTCTGGCATTGGAAGATAGATTTAGGGATAGAAAGAAATTAAAATTTTTTCTGCGTAGAGATAAACTGAGAGATAGATGTTACACAGAGATAAACTGAGGGATAGGAAGAGATAGCGTTTTGGGGATGCAAATCGGCTACTTGAAAGAGATAGAAAAGTTCTATCTCTTTCTATCCCCAAATTTCTATCTCTTTCTACCTCTTTACTTCCAGCAGGGGACCCTCTAACCCGCGTCTCACAACTTGTAAAAATTCCCGTTTTTGCTAAACAAATTTGTTTTTTCAAGAAATAAACAGATAGCTGCTGTCGTACATTCGAAAAAACATTGATAAAAAAAACGACACTTCGAACAAATTATTTTTGCGGCCTCAAACACCGCGTATTGAAAAGATGTGGACAAAATGGCGGATTTGAGTGAGTCTACATTAATTTTTAGTGGTTAGAAAATGCTCCAACACCATTAACTTAGTCATTTTTCTTTCTAGGCCTTATTTTTAATGGGTTCCTATATTTAGATCTTAGTTTTTGGGTCTTTGATATTGTTCTAATTTCATTCAGTCGTATCTTATCTGTATTATGATTACCTACTAATTCTATTCTCTGTGTAATACAGAATGTCAAGAAATGCTGCCGCAAATAACCTCCAAGGACAAAATATTGTACAGGAAAAGTTGGTCGACAGGTGGCCACATGCATTTAATCCATCTTTAGCTTATCTGGGATGCACACTCGGCTTACTAAATATAGATAGGTTCGCGACTCTGAGTATTCAATTTGGAGGTAAGTTTTAAGGCCATGTATCAGTTATTCGATCTCTCCTTGCTGAAAGCGTCTGTTAATAATTATCTTTTTCTATCCCTCACGGTGCATCTCCTTTCACACTGTATAAACGTATATTATACCTCTTTATTCACACGTTACACAACACTCTTTCACACAAACGAAATGATATATCGCTTTCAAACTTTGGGATATGGGAAATGAGACACTAAATGGCGTTTAAAAATTTAATTTGAGTAGTAATTTTGAAAAAAAATCCGATCCCTAGCTACACCGACTTAGCTTTTTTTTTCAAAATTACTACTCAAATTAAATTTTAAAACGCCATTTAGTGTCTCATTTCCCATATCCCAAAGTTTGAAAGCGATATATCATTTCGTTTGGCCGTGGTGACTTCGAAAAAAAATTTTCACAAACCACGGGGCAGAGCATGCCCTTAAACAAATATATTTTTGTTATTTTGTTATACAAAATGGTCGATCTGTTTTAATTATCTCTAAACCTGACCCTGGCTAGGCTGAAGCATCCGTTGAGATAATTATTTAAGAAAACCCGGTAAAAGCAGACTGTTACAATTTTTTTAAACATTCTATCCCATGATTTTAAATGAGGAGTTAAATTTGATGAAGCACAACGATATTATTTTCCTTCTGGCGCTTTTATATTCGAACCGTTAATTAAATCGTATAGAGAATCAAGATTACCTGAGAACTCGGCAGTATGAATTGCTTCAAGTGGAAAAATACCTGTAGTGATATAAGTCTCAACAGCAGCAGCAGAACTATGACTTAATTGACGGGTGCAAAAAGCAACTTTCATTTTAGAATAAGAATCAGTTGAATTAAAATGACATAGCTTTAATTTAGGAAAAAGTTTGTACCTCCTTTTCTCATCTAATTCAACAACTTATTTAATATATGGGGCATTATTCCGCAAGTGTACCACCCTCTGAATTCGACTTTGTCTGATCGAACTCAAATTTAGGTAGAGTACAGTCCTTCTAGATAGAACTTCAGAGGAAAAAGATTTTTTCGATTGGATAAAAATTTACCGAGATAAGGGAGGTGGAATTTTTCGAATTTTTTCGATTATGTGCGGTTTCGTGCTATTTCGAAGGTATTAATCTCCTTTCCTATGGAATATATTATAAAAAATATTGTCCCACATTTTTTTGATAGCTCTTTTCCTGCTCTATCGAATGGTTATAACCATTTTTTAAAAAATTGAAAATTTGACCGATTTTTTTGAAAATAAAAATATTTTTTACTATTGCAGAAAAAAGGCATGTTTTTTCTTTTAGTCTCAAAATAAAGCTTAAGTCTTTCTCTTTCGATGCTGTGAATTTCATCTTGCCGTTTTTTGTTGTTTTCGAGAAATTTGTTATACGCCTCTTGCGCATATATTTACTACACATTGCTCATTCAATTAAGTTTTACACTAATTTATGTAAGTGCATATAATATAATAATAGTATAAGGAATTATCGTAAGAATAAAGACCGTCTGACAAACTACGACGCGGCCAATTAGTATCTACTTAAAGACCGAAGGCCGGCTCGGTCCTCTCCCACGCACTGGTAGCGATGCTTCGTTGCATCAACCGCTGGAGGGCTGAAGCATCGCTCTTCCGCAATCGACACGATCGCACGAGCAGGTAAAAGAGCGAGTCTGAGACGGATCAGACAGAGACTGTTTGACTTGCACTACGTCTGCATCTCTACTTTTGTCTGACCACTACACAGTGTGTCAACTTTTGGCAAGCTTTCACTGGCTGTTTTCGGCCCTTGGAAACTGCACGTAGACTCGTCTACTTCCCGCCTTGCACGGACTGTTTCGGTCAGCAGCTAAGGTTTTTTTTGTACAACCCCGTTTTCTCCTCCGGGTAAGCGAGATTGTATTCGAGAAATAAACCTTCCACGATAGATTGGAATGGTGAGTTTTTCTTTTCCCGTCTTTCTCATCAACCCACGACACCAGGGGGTCTCATTCCTGGAGGTAAGGCGTTGACACACCTTAAAAGGACGAACTCACTCGGAGTTTCCACACTTCTCAGGGGAAGGTCGATCGTCAGGAGAAAAAGAGGCTGAGGGCAGCGCACCACCACGCTCGATTGAGAGCAGCTGGACTTCCAACCCCATCAGTCTACGTCCAGCAACGAAGAGGGGGACGCGGTCCAGGTCCACAAAGGAAGGCTCCTCCACTCCCACTATTCAACCGTCTTGATCTGCCTAAATCCCCCCTACACGACGTCCTCGACATCCCCCTTTTTTCTACCCACTTCCGACATCTCTCCCTCGCTCCACACTACGCCCCGAACGATCCTTCAGGAGCATGATTTACTCCCCCCTCCAGAGGAAACCGATTACGACCCCCGCTTCTCATTATTCCCTGAGGCTCCAAGTACCCCTACGACGATCAGGCCACTTCCTCCACCTTCTGCAGAACATCCTCGCTATCTGCTGGGCCTGAGACGGAGTATCAACGCAAAATACTCCTCAACCAAACGGATACTCTTTCCTGAGGGCATCCCACCACGACGCCTCGCCTATTCACGAGACTGCGACAAAGCTCACCCCGTGCAGAAGACCCAGGAAGAAAGGGACTGGCTGATAAATAAATTCTTCGAGGGAATAACTGCTGAGGAACTTTCTAGAAATCCGTTAATAGATGTTTTCAAATAAAGTAACTGTTTCACGATGAATAGGGAACTTTCACTCCTCTCATTCTCCTCATCCTAAACCCTTAGACAAGGGAACAATAACAATTGGTGCCCAACGTGGGGCCCGACAAAGTTCGTTGTCAGGTGATTGGAATCACCAACTCTCGACCTGCTTTAGCCGAGGCACACCATGGTACTATGCTCGCCGAATCCGAAGAGGACGCCCACAGAAAGAACGATTCCAACCAAAAATACACCCTTAACCACTTCCGGAAGTGAAGGAAAAAATCTGGTGGCGCCCAACCCAACAAGCAATATGGCAACGCAGGAAGGAACTGACACTCCACCTACACCGTCTACACTCCAAGTTCCATTCTCCTTAGAACCTTCAGCATCAACAACTGCGGAAGGAAACCGCCAGGGGACACGGAGGGAAGATGAGACAATTTTTCCCCAAGGAATTACAAAGCAAGATTTGCGACATCTAATTCGTGCCCTCAAGGCACCTACTCCACCGGCACCAGAATTCTGCGGACTGAGCCACGAGGATCCAGAAGCCTTCCTACGAGACTGCAAAACATACTTCACTGAAATCAGCATCGAGGAAGCACAATGGACACGGACTGTATCAAAGTTCCTACAGGGTGAGGCTGCAAAATGGTGGGCACCCTTTAAAACCTTCAACTTACCCTGGGAAAAGTTCTGTGAGCTCTTCAAGAACAAATACGCCAGTCAGAAAGTCGAAAATAGTCTGCGCATCGACTTGTATGGGCGCCGACAACAAGACAAGGAACCGGTCGCCATATTTTTACAAAAAAAAATATCTTCTCGCTAGACGACTATGCCCTTTTAACTCAGAAGAGGAGATCATAGGAAAAATCTTGGAAACTGTCAAACCCACGATCAAACAATCAATCCGGGCCACTGATCCTAAAACTTTTACCGAGTTGATGGATCGAGCAACTCAGGCCGATGCGGATGAAGCCGAGGTACATCTCAAAACAAAAGAGGAACCCGCACGGAAAAGCGCCCCAATCACTCAACCTCCGATAAACAGGGAGATGTTGAGACTACCGCCCTGTCATCACTGTCCCGGACGTCACTACCATCGGGATTGCCCAGTCTTAGCAAAGAAGATCGAGAATTCAACGCAGGAAAACTGGCGAAGGGCGGCGAAACCCAGCTCTCCCGTTTCGGCCCCAGGCCCCAACGACAGCCAACAATAACCGCCGCCCGAACCACGAGACACAACCTACCCCGTATCTGGATCTACCTCGAGGAACAACCAATCGAAGCACTTGCCGACTCAGGCTCCACAGACAACGTCGTCAGAACCTCTACGCTCAGTCCAAAGTACCTTCAACAAATCAAACCAGGACCCCCCAAAGCCGACCTAGCCGCCGATGGAACAGCCTTGGAGATACGCGGAGTCTTAACCTTGGATATTAAAATATACGGAAGAAAATATCCAGGAACCTTCCTGGTAGCAAACGATCTAGGGGAGGAAATTCTTCTCGGAAGAACCTGGCTCATCGAGCATCATGTAGTGCACGATCATTACAACGACCGACTTTTTATTGGTGCCGGACAACGGCAAGTGGTACACACCGTCCCAGCAACCAGGAAAATTCAAGAGACTCCGCCGATGGAGCAACTAGAGGAACTAACCCATGGCTTCCAAGGGAAGGAAGCCGAAGATTTTCTGGACTTGGTGAAACGTCACCTCCCTATTTTTCATCGTGGTGGTAAACTGAAAAGAGCACTTACCAAAAGCATAGATTACCGCAGACTAAATGAACTAACCATAGACGCAGCACAGCCCCTTCCCGTTATCCACGAAGCACTCAAGGACCTAGGACAGGCGAGGATCTTCTCCACTATAGATCTAAAAAGTGGATATTGACAAATAACCTTGCACCCAGACTCAAAAAAATATACTGCCTTCGCCACACCCGATGGAGGGCAGTACCAATTCAGAGTAATGCCATTTGGACTTAAGAATGCACCCTGTACCTTCCAGAATATTATGAAAGAGGTCCTGGGAGCCCACTGGCGGAAATTTGTCATCGCTTACTTGAATGACGTGATCGTTTACTCAAGCAGCATTGAGGACCACCTTTATCACCTGGCCATAGTGTTCGAGTGCCTCGAAACATATGGACTTTCCTGCAACCTAAAAAAGTGTTTCTTCGGCGAGAAGAAACTGAAATACCTGGGACACATCGTCACTCCCGAAGGAAATCAGGCCCAGCCCGAAAGCATAAAGGTCATTTTGGAAGCCAGGCCACCCAAAACAAGGAAGGAACTTCAAAGCTTTCTGGGAGTGTGTGGATGGTTACGAGAATACATCCTAAATTTCGCTACTCTGGCAGCGCCAATCACTGATCTGCTCTCATCTGCAAAAACTTTTAAGTGGAACACCGCTGCTCAGAGAGCTTTCGAGAAAATAAAGGAAGAAATAAAAAAACCACTCAAGCTGAGTCGACCACACCCTCAGTTTCCGTTTATCTTACAAACGGATGCTAGTGCCAAAGGAATGGGAGCCGTTCTGTTACAGGAAGATGCAGCAGGAAACCATTACATAATTTCCTACGCAAGTGCCAAATTCTCGCCCACCGAAGCTCGATACCACTGTAACGAGCAAGAATGCCTAGCAGTTATCTGGGCTATCAAGAGATATCGTCCTTATCTGGAAGACAGCCAATTTACCCTTCGAACAGACAGCAAGCTGCGCAAAATGAAGGACGAAAAATCGAAGCTAGCTAGATGGGCCGTTTTTCTGGATAAGCTCTGCTTCACCATCGAACACTGTGCAGGAAAAAACAACGAGTTAGCCGACGCTCTATCTCGAGTACCCGCACCTGATGCAGAAACCCCTGAAGAACCAGATCTAGATCGCATGCTGCCACCTGACAGAAAAGGTACTGAAGCACCTTTTATAAACCCACGTTCAGTTATCAACGCCTTAGAAGCAAGAAATACTTTAATGGAGAGCATCAGCACTTCCCAGCAACTCGATCCACTGATAGCTCGAGAAATGGAAAGATGGAACGAGCTGGTCGCCCAACAATACAGGATCGGGATCGAAGATGACTACGTCGAGTCACATCGCCTGGACGACCGGGGATTCTGGAAAAAATTGACTGAATGGGACACCTGGGCACTACGAGTACCAAGGGACATGGAAGAAAGGGTAATCGCCGAATACCACGATGACCCTCTGGCAGGGCACCCTGGAACAGACGAAACCCTGCGGGAGATACAAACCCGATACTATTGGCCTGGGATGAGGAACGCTATAAGAAGATACGGAGATAGTTGCCACCTCTGCCTCTGCACCAAACCCATCCGCACCAAAAAAGGGGACTCCCTACGACCTCGTGCGGCACGTTCCCCATGGGGGACCATAGCGCTGGACTTGATGGGACCTTACCCCAGATCAGCAACGGGGAAACGGTTTCTGCTGGTGATCACCGATCTTTTTTCACGATGGGTGGAAGCCTTTCCCATCGCGTCCTCAGAAGCACCCAAGTTCATCCTGATTTTGGAAAGGGAATTATTTGCAAGCTGGGGATACCCTAGGCAGATACTCAGTGATAATGGAAGGCAATTCATCAGTCAACAATGGAAAAATGCCTGCCAACGTTGGGACTGTGAGGCATGGACAACGCCAAACTACTATCCTCGAGCAAATCCTACAGAAAGACGAAACCAGGAGATTAAAAAGGGGATCCGTTTAAGGATAGACGCTGGAAACCATCGCACTTGGGACAGGGACCTATCCAAGATCTTATTCAGCCTTCACCGCCGACAAAACGCGGCCACTGGACAGATACCTAGCCACCTTCTATTGGGATGGACCCTGTCTCGTCCTGGAGATTGGAGGTTCCAGGATGATCGAAATACACCACGAGAGGAGAGACACATCAGAGAAGAAAGAGCCCGGCAACACCAAGCAGAATACCAAAGACACTACGCTACGGATTTGCCGATGCGACGTTACGAATCAGGGGACCAAGTATATGCCACTGGTCATTTTCAATCAAAAAAGGACGAGAACTTTAAAGCCGGTTTTGCACCAAAGCAAAATTAGACAGGCGGGAACAAGAGTCTTAAAACAGTGGGTCTCAGGAGCCACTCTGCATATTAAAACTAAATAAAAAAAAAGAAAAAACAAGGAATCCCAACCCCAAAAAAGTGCGTTTAGTTTGGAATTTAATTATCCGTCTAATAATTTGGACATTCACGTATATTGCAAGTAGGTGTACTCGAATTACTGTCTGGGTGTCCTGACACCCGTGATTGTTGCGCCCCTGGAATCTAAATTTTTCTACATGGGTGTTTTTCAAATTCCATCAGCCTTAAAATATCGACTTTATTTTTTACATCGGAAATTTTAAAATTATCTTTGCTTTTTTTCTTATCTTCACATTCTAACATAATAATTAGAAAGTTTCGTTTAGTCCCCGTGTCTGCATTAGTACATTATACAAACTAATAAATGTATAATAATATTAATTATATATTATATAATTATAATACATACATATATATATATATATATAAAATTTGGTTGATTGACACTTAGAAATTTTATGGTATGTAATACTGTCCAGTCCCAGATTTAGACTACACTAGACTGTCAAGACAATAAGAAAAAAAAATGATTTTGATGATCAAGACTAGTCGGACTAGACGATGCCAGATCTGAGTCAGATCTGACATCAGATTGCCAGAAAGTTTTTCCACACGGGTTTTTAAAATAGAACAGTTTTCAATTGAAATATTTTTAATAAATAGTCACTTCTCTATAAACAGAATTAAACTTTCCATTTAACAAATCTGATTTGTGATAATGTGAATTTATAAATTATAAGAAATTTCTTACATTTCATAAAATTACATAATAATTTTATACTTCATTTGTTAAGTAACAGTTTACTTCTCTACACATGTAGAGAAGTGAATATTGATTAAGAATATTTTGATTGAAAATATATGTATTTAAAAAAATACATTAACAAATTTTTTTTAAATTAAAAATATTAAAGTTATAGTAATATTTTAATGAAATTAAACAATTATTATTCAAACTATTTTTAATGTCCAAATAATAATTTGTTAGAATATAGGTGATCAATCTATATGCGATTAGTAAATATTTAAAAATAGTGATGAATTATAACTATTAATTGTCATTAATAATTTTAAATTCTGAGACTAAGCAGAGAAAATAGAGGCTTAAATGTAGGCTTAGAAAATTGTTAAGAATTAATAAAAATTAATTATTAAAATTAAGCATAAACACAAAAAACCTATTTTATGTCCATCATAAAATGCAAGGCATATGCCTCGCACATACGTGCCGCTCACAATGTGCGACGCATATGCTTCGCAGGTATGTGCCTCGCACAAATGCGACGCACATGCACCGCACTCAGCACGCACCGCGCGCCTTGTACGCCGTACCAGTAACGTGCGTCGCACGATTGTTATCTGAGCACATGTAGCACTTTTTACTAGTTTTCAAAAAAAAAAAAAGATTCAGAATATAGGAAGACTATTTCAAATGGTAAATTTTACCACGAAAAATTTTTCAAAATAAAAATAAGGGAGTACTATTTCAAATGGTAAATTTCACAATGTAACTTATAACGAACTTATTCGAACTACCGACCTAAATATCCTAAGATAATACGCAAGCACTAATCGACTGAGCTATTTAACCGCTTGGACTTCATAATCAAAACCTCAGCCAAGTTTTTCGCTGAAATGGTAATCTCAGCTATTTTATTGGCTTAAAATTATGACTTGAATAGTAATCTTGAGAAAGTGGCAAAAAATCAGAATACCAATTGTATTTTCAGCTAGTTTTTTTGTCGAATGTTATGATTTATATAATAAACATCAGTAAGTGGTAAAAATTCAAAATAAAAATAGTAGTTTTTAACATTTATATCGATTTTTGTCAAAAAAAAATAGTAATTCGTGCTATTTACTCGAAAACTCTTTTTTTTGTGCTCTTTTAAGAGCGATGGAAGTTGAAAGAAAAAATTGACAGAAACTGTCAAAAACTGTCAAAATCTGTGGAAAGAAACTAATGTTATCATCAGAATTTGGAATCGGTCTTTTGACGGGAAAAAAGGGCAAGTTGATCGATTTTTGTTAGCACACTTGGGAAAGAAAAGGTGTAGAACAGGTCGAGACTCAGAAGTTTTTTATAAGACGAATATATGAAGCGATGGAGATGAATAAAGATGCGCCTATAATGGCGGATATTTTGACAGCACGACCAGAAAATAATAGATTAATAGATACATAGCTACGAATTGATACAGTGCCGACCTTACTCAGCGATAGTTTTGGCGGGAATGATTTGAATTGCCATACACTTTTCGATCAGCACGCTCTATACTTGATTACTTGGTGGTCACTTTTCGAAGCTCTAATCCTGTGCAAAACGCGAGTAACCTCCCACCACCAGAGATTCTGGACCTGTGTATACGACCGTGATCTTTATTCATCTCGATCGCTTCATATATTCGTCTTATCAAAAAACTGCTGAGTCTCGACCTGTTCTACACCTTTTGTTTCCAAAGTGTTCTAATAAAAATCGATCAACTTGCCCTTTTTTCCCGTCAAAAGACCGATTATAAATTCTGGTGAAAAGTTGACAGAATTAGACAGGCGCGCAACAAGGGTCTCAAAACAGTGTGTGTCGGGAGGCACCCTAGACAATAAAACTAAATAAAAAAAAGAAAAAAAACCGGATTTCAAGCCCTCAAAAAATGCTTTTAGTGTGGAATTGTATTATCCGTCTAATAATTTGTACACCCACGCATATTGCAAGTAGGTATACTCGAATTACTCTCTGAGTGTTCTGACACCCAGAATCCCGTATTAGTCGCGCCCCTGGAATTTAAGTTTCTCTACATTAAAGTTTTCAAATTCCATCAGCCTTAAATCGGATTCAATATAAAGTTTACAGAACTTGTGTAGAGTTATTCCAGATTTTTTTCTACATTAAATACTGAAAATTATACAAAAGTTATCAAATTCGTACAAGGTTCGCTTTTATCCCCGACTATAGAAATAATTCTGTAAAGTCTAATGAACTTTTTTTTCCGTGTGCGGGTAAGATAGGGATCAGATAACTAACGATAATAATTTTATTTTAATTGGTGTATAGAATAATAAAAATTTATTTATTTACTCTGTCAATAAGTATTTGAGGATAAAAAACAGTAAATCTTTATTTTTCAGCGAATTTCATTTTACAATTCTTGTTTTTATCATTCTTCTTGGGCATTCCTTTCTTTATACTACAAGTATGCCTTGGACAAAGATTAAATACAGGAGTTTTCAACATGTGGAAGATTTCACCGCTTTTTCAAGGCATTGGCATATCTCTGCTTTTAGTCCAAACTTTTATAGGAATTTATAGCATAGTAGGTGTCTCCTGGATGCTGGTCTATTTAAGGTAAATTTTATATTCACTAGCGCCGCCGTGAACGTTGATCACAATTCACAACTCACATGCAGTGCCATCTGCATTCTGCTATCTATATTTAAAAACTTGCTTTTATTTAAAGAATTACTTTATTTCACAGTTCGCCATCTAAAAATGGATCTATCTATCTAATATTTCCAAATAGATAGAACTAGATGTAAAAAAAGAAAACATATATTAATATAAAAATATTCTTTCATATGTAGAAAAATAATTGTCTTCACATTGTAGTAACAGAAATGAATCATTGATAAAAACAAAGAATTCAAGCAAAAACTTCTTTGTTTTGACAATATTTGTTTTTCTTTGATCCCCTAAATATATTTTAAGACTGTTGCAGGAAAGTCGAAAAAATGGTGAAATTTGAGAGTACACTCTAACCTGCACGGCAAATTTCGTCGACTTTTTGAGGCCACAGGAAGGACTTATCAAAAGTTTTTTCAAGTCCTGAAGGGAAAGCAGGCTCAAACTTAGGAGACTTGGTGTTTCGATTTTTGATTAGAAAAATATATCGGCGTAATTCAATAATTTTACCTAGTGTATTCAAAGACGCCGGCCATTTTGTCCATTGCTGTCAATGTGTGTGTGAGGCACATCGGTAAATACACAAGGTAAAATTATTGAATTACATCGATATTTTCCTCTAATCAAAAATCGAAACACCAAGTCCCCTAAGTTTGACCTTGCTTTCCCTTCAGGACTTGAAAAAATTTTTAAAAAGTCTTTCCTGTGGCCTCAAAAAGTCGACGAAATTTGTCCTGCAGATTAGAGTATTCTACAGATTTCTTGACCCTCCTGCAACAGTCTTAAGGCCATGTAAGACTTACCCGATCCCTACCTTACCGACATTTTTTCTCTGCAACGCTACGTCTACATTTATTGAGATATCTAATTGAAAATTTCTGAAATTGAAGCTAACGCACTAAGGTACGTTTATCTGGTCTTAAATATTGATATTTGTAAAAAAAAATTTTTTGAAAAATTATTTTATTTGTACAAAAATTTAAGACCAGATAAACATACCTTAGCATATTTTCTTTAATTTTATAAATTTTCAATTTGATATCTCAATAAATGTAGACGTAGGGTTGCAGACAAAAAAAATGTCGGTAAGGTAGGGATCGGGTAAGTCTTACATGGTACGTTCATAATAATATATATTTTTAGTTAATAATATAAATTTAGTTAATATATTTTTAGTTTATTGACTCATATTAGCTAAAAATATTTATTATTAAGAATGTATAACTCGTATAACTAATTTTCTCTTATGGTAAAGTATTACATGCCCTTAAGGGCGTTGGATAAATCAAACTTTTAAATTTTTTCGGGTGCCCCCATTTTCAAATGAGAAAAGAGATGGCGAGTTTGAAACACACAACTTGAATGTTTTTTATAGATACAACACAAACTGTAAATAAAAAAAACGCGGTGTAAAAAATTTTTGTGGGACATAAACTATTTTCAACACATGTTCAAAAAACGCAAGTTTTCTAACCTGCAAAGCGGGCTGGACGTTGCCGTTTTCAGACCGATGAACAAAACAGGGAAAAAAAATTCTAATAACAGGGTAAAAAAACTCGTCATAGGTAACAAAAGATTCAGAACAGGGCTTTACAGGTTAGAAAACTTGCGTTTTTTGGACATTTGTTGAAGAAAAGAACATATGCACCACGGCAGGGAGGCATTTTGGTCTCGCGCGACGTTTTTGTCTTCGCTCGATAAAAAACGCCTGCTTTCCTCCCTTGGTGCATAATATATTATTATTATTACGACGCGAATTTTACGACCCGATGCAGAAAAAGAAAGGAATATAGTTATAAAATTTTCGCCAACTAGATGATGTAAGATGACTGGTGATGAGGTAGGAGAATAAATTACCGACCGAAATTTTCTAGTACAAACAATAACCGCTATCGCTTCTTGAGCGCGTTGCTAAATCGACTTCCCCTGCCCTCCCACCTTATCACCTCCCTAGCGAAAGCTTCGGATAGAAATTCATTCCGAATCAATCCGATTCATTCCGGAATTTGTATCCGAACCAAACAGTTTCATTCCAATATAATCCGATGGAAGATTTCAATCCGAATTAATCCAAAGCCCTTTCAAAATCTATCCGAACATTTAATCCGACTGAATCCGAATGAATCCGTCAATCCGAATGAGTCAGAATTAATCCGAACTTTCCATCCGAATGAATACGGTCAATCCGAACTTTCAATCCGAATGAATCCGATTTAATCCGGTCTATCCGAACCAATCCGTATGAATCCAAAAAATTAATTAAGATTCGGATTCATTCGGATTGGTTCGGATAAACCGGATTAAATCTGATTCATTCGGATTGAAAGTCTGGATTCGTTCGGATTGATCGGATTGATTCGGATTCAGTCGGAAAAAATGTTCGGATAAATTTTGAATGGGCTTCGGATTAATTCGGATTGAAAACTTCCGTCGGATTAGATCGGAATGAAACTGTTTGGTTCGGATACAAATTCCGGAATAATTCGGAAACTTTCGGTTTGGTTCGGAATGAATTTCAATCCGAACCTTCCGCCAGGGCTGTCATCATTAATCGTCTAGTTGAAGAAAATTTTATGAATATATTCCTTTCTTTTTTCGCATCGGGTCGTGAAATTCGAGTCGTAATAATAAAGTTTATTTCCTTCAAAAATTTTTTACAACGCGTTTTTTTTGTTTACAGTCTATGTTGTGTCTATAAGAAAACATTCAAGTTGTGTGTTGCAAGGAGCAGTCCCATGTCGGCAGAAAACGTCGGCGTAAAGCAGAAACTCATGAGAGTGTCAGAGATGGGTATTCTGTCTGTCTCTTTCACTCTCATGAGTTTCTGCTTTACGCCGACGTTTTCTGTCGACATGGGACTGCACCTTGACACACTTGCCATTTCTTTTTCTCGGCATTTCTTCATGCTACTTCCCCTGCCCCTCTAAAGGCGCCATCACACCTTTTGTATTTCGGTCGTCGACCGACCAACGCTAAGAATTATCCATTCACACCTAATTTTTCCAAGTCGGAAAATGTTTTAAAACAGTTTCCATTGGCGGGAACTTTTAAATGTGATTTTATTTTAAAAACCCTAAATTACATATTTACAACGAAAATGTCACTTTATTGTTAGTAATAGTGAATTGCTTAATATTCTTATTTATTTATAAGAAAAGGAAGCAGTATTGCGAAACAGTTTTAGCAAAGATATTTAAAATCTTCGGTTCTGCATAACAGGACATAACAGTCCTAACCTCAAAAGAAGTGACACAACTTTTTGTGTCACTTGTGTTTTTTTTTGAGGTTAGGACTGTTATGTCCTGTTGTGCAGAACCGAAGATTTTAAATATCTTTGCTAAAACTGTTTCGGAATACCGCTTCCTTTTCTTATAAATAAATAAGAATATTAAGCAATTCACTATTATTAACAATAAAGTGACATTTTAGTTGTAAATATGTACTTTAGGGTTTTTAAAATAAGATCACATTTAAAAGTTCCCGCCAATGGAAACTGTTTTAAAACATTTTCCGACTTAGAAAAATTAGGTGTGAATGGATATTTTTTAGCGTTGGTCGGTCGACGACCGAAATACAAAATGTGTGAAGGCGCCTTTAAACACTCAAAAAACTATTTTTATTAAAGAATGAACCATACTTGTCACGGCAAAAATAAAAAATTGGTATCTACCCGGGTTCAATTTTTATAAATTAACTTTGAAGCTCAGAAAATCAGTTGTCATCAAATAAAACGAACAAAAACTAAAGAAACGTGGCAACGTTGCAACCTGCATTTCCTTTGGAGCAGAAGATATAGCCGATTTAGCAGACGATTTTTGAATATTCACAAATATTACAGCTGACTACTATGAAGTCAAAATGTTGACTAACTTCCGCAACCTTGCCCTGTTTCTTCGCATTTGTTTTTCCAATTTTAGAATTTATAAAATAACTAATAATATTAGGTTTTCAGGCAAGAAACATAAATAACTGTTGTTAAGAAGCTCAATCTATATCAAACAAACAATTTATGTATTAAATAATATTGATAGGAGTTTTTTATAATAATTGAAATCATAACCTTTTTAAATTTTGTTTTGTAAATTATTCAATGATTTTATATTTAATTTATCATATTTTTCAGCAATCTGACATATACTAAACTAAAGAATTTTTGGATACTACTTTTGAATTTTATATCAGTCTATTTATGAAATTCTTTACAAACGCTCACATGATTCAAAAGTTGCGCATGTTCCTCCTTAACGGTCTTGGAGCATTTTCAAACAACTAAAAATTAATGTAGACTTTACTCAAATCCGCCATTGTGTCCACATCTTACCAATACGCGGTGTTTGAGGTCGCAAAAATGATGTGTTTGAAGTGTCGTTTTTTTATCGACAATATTTTGGTTGAACGACAGGGGCTATCTGCTTATTTTCTGCAAAAAGAAATTTGTTTGCCTAAAAAGTGAATTTTTACAAGTGATGAGACGCGGGTTGAGGGGTGCGGATAAACAGTACTTACATTTTGCCAAGTCCCTGTC
>UCOK01009893.1:0-17193 GCA_900474325.1 Synergus umbraculus | reverse complement strand
GCTTTAAAGAGAGCTCGTTTTCAGATTAAAAGTACAAGAATTTGAAAATATTCTTCAAGAATATACGCAATGAATAATGGAGGGTCTCTAGACTCAACTTATTTATTCTAATTTTAGGTTTAGACTTTGACGAGGGGTAATACACCCCGATAAAATTTTCACACTTAGTTTTTAAGTCGATGAAGTGATGCAAACGTCACGGCATGCTGCCGGGACGCTGTTATCACGCATTGAATCCGTGGGTTTATATTTAATCTACTTTTAGGTTTAGACTTTGACGAGGGGTAATACACCCCGATAAAATTTTCACACTTAGTTTTTAAGTCGATGCAGTGATGCTAACGTCACGGCATGCAGCCGGGTCACTATTATCACGCATTGAATGCGTTGGCGCGTACGCTTAAGGCCAAAAATACGCTCTGCCGATGTGTTGAAATGTTTCGGCGTTTCACGACACCCTGTTCACACGGGCGCATGATATCCACTCGGAAAATGGAAATTTGGAAGAAAAACTTTTCTAATGGCGGTAACTTTTAAATTACGAATAAAAACTGAAATAAATGATAATATTAATATGAATAAATTGTTATTAAAAATAAGTTTTTGGATTATGTAGTAAATATAGAAGAAAGTTAGATTGCAGGATTAATTATTTATAATTTATTTATCTCTATAAAGTAATTCAAAGCATCTTCGCGTTTTGTGTTCATCATCGCAGTGCGTTCATGGTTTGTCGTGGCGATTTGAAACATAATACAATTATAATTATAATACTTTATATTAATTAAGAAATAGATATATGTATAAGGGGAATAATAGAATAAATATAACATGCAGTCAAATCAAGCATTTGGGGTTATGTTTCAATTGAACTGTGTACATAATGTACAATATATTCAATTACTTTAATATCTTATACTATCTTATAGTAACAATTATTTATTACTCACCCAAATATTTTTCACGTAAAACAGTCAATAATGCGTCTAAACACAACAAACATAACGAACCATAAACACAAAAAGCGAAGATGCTCTGAGTTACTTTATAGTGATAAATAAATTATAAATAATTAATCTTGCAAAATCTAATTATCTTCAATATTTACTACATAATCCAAAAACCTATTTTTAATAACAATTTATTCATATTAACATTATAATTTATTTCAGTTTTTATTCGTAATTTAAAAGTTACCGCCATTAGAAAAGTTTTTCTTCCAAATTTCCATTTTCCGAGTGGATATCATGCGCCCGTGTGAGCAGGGTGTCGTGAAACGCCGAAACATATCGACACATCAGCAGAGCGTGTATTTTGGCCTTTAGCATTTTACGCTTGAGCCCCATTTCAATCGTCCGCTAGTGCGATCCAATATGTCTAGCGTCCGTGCCTATGTGTTCGGCTAGCTGTAGACCGAGGAGACACTAGCTTTACTGCACTCTCTAGTCTATATTTATTTGCATATTCTCATAGTCATAGGTGAAATGGTAAATAAAAAGATAGGTAGGCCCAAAGTTACTAATGGGAATGGGGTGGGGAGGTGTTGAATTTTATAGACAAGATTTTTTATTTTTAAAAAATACTACTATTTAATGTTCATAACCTCTAATGAGGTTTAAGAACTAATTTCAGGAATTTTTGAATTCCAGAAATGTTTAACTGAAAGAGTTTAAAAAATAAAAATTTGGCGTTTTGAAAAAAAATTGGGAAGGATGGGCTTCCATGACTTCCACACAATCTCAGGTATGCGCATGTGTAACGCCTGCGACTGCATTAGCATTATTGTCTATGCAAGATGCGCGCATGTCGTGTTACCAACTACTTTCTTAGGCGTAACTCACATATGCATGAAGTTAGTGAAAAGTAACGCATAATGAAGAACGCAATGTGAAGTTGTCTGGAATGCATGTTTTTTTTATGAACATTTTGAAAATTCAAAATTGAGGCAAAACAACGCAAAATATGAAAAAGTCTAAAAGTGAAAAATGCTTCTTTTTCAGCGCCCTATAGCAGCCCTATCCGACTAAAAAAGAAAACGGCATTCCTTAGAGAATATAGTTTCTATGTGCGAAATTTTCTCACTAAAGCGACCCTGCGCGCAACACGCTTTAAAAATTTATTATACTAATGGGAAAATATTCAAAAAATTAAAATTGGGTTTTGGAACAAAATGAGGTCAGAAAATGTTCCTCAAATGATTGTAGGATATAAAATAAAATAGACAACGAAAATTGTTGACAACAAAATATTGACAAATATAGACAAACATTGATAAATATATATACAAATATTGACAAATATTGAAAAAATATTGACAAAAAAAATTATTTTATAACAGACAAGTATATTAAATTCGAGCGAGCCGGTACAAAATGTTCATGTTTAGAAAGCATAACCCCTAAACAGAAGCATCTCCATATCTACTGAGGAATACTATTCTACTAACCCTACTTCACTACTACATACAACATTTATTGGAAAAACTACATTCCCGAAATAATGAATAGACATATAACACTTATCTGGAATGAACTCAGGATAGATCTGTTTTTTTATTTTTCTGTCTCAGACATTTTGTGAAGCGAATGAATCCAGGTGGCTCAAATTTATTATTCAAGCCCTATATCAAATTTAATCCATCTCCTCTACATATTTAATAAAAATAAAAATACATATTTATTTTATAATTAAGGGGTTACACTACCCAGGCGCGTCGAAAAAAGAATCTTTTGTTTGTGAATCTTTTTCTCGATTTGTATGTGGTGAATAAAAAAAATGTTAGGGCTTTATTACACATATACTAAAGTTCCCAACAATATTTTTTATCTATGTATTTACAACAAAATGGCGTCGTGGCAGAATAAGAAACGAAAAAAAAAAATTGTTTGGATGATGAAATCGGTGTGCAGCATATCTCGCTCCATTTTCAGGCCTATACGACTGTGTGTAATAGAAATGGCGGAATGCAGCGTCACCTTCAACCACTTTAGGAACTAAGACTCTAATTCAATAAAACATAACCTCACTTTTATGACCGCGCAATCCGCTTGCCTCGCTACGTCTCTCATCACAAACACTTAGCGCCACCTGCCACCACATTTTCAACTAAACTCTGAGCCCCGCCTAAATTCACTCTTCGGTCATTTCTATTACACACAGAGTCGTATAGGCTTGCTCAATTTTTATCCGATTGACTAAGTTGACTTTAAATTTTAATCGCAACTTCATAGATAGATTTTCTGTCCAAGTATCCCGGATTTTAAATTTTGTTTGAAAATTCACAAAGTATGAGTTAAAATTTTGTTTTCATTTTTTTAGCAATAAATCGACTTTAAATTGTTAACTAAAAACGTAATAATTTATCAATCATAAAAATCGTGTGTACTTAGACAGAAAATCTATCTAAGAAGTTGCGATTAAAATTTCAAGTCAATCGGACAAAATTTGAGCAAGATATGCTGCACACCGATTTCATCCTCCAAAAATAACCCCTTAATAATTCATAATTTTTGTTATTTTGCTTCCTCATAGGGGAAGCTTTGTTTTCAATACATTTTCTAAAATTTTTAAAATTGTTTAATTAAACTTTCCTCACGTGATAAATGTCTAATACAACATTCTAATCAATTGTCCGGATGTATGTGTGTGGGTGTGGATGTGTGTATGGATGTCTCTATTTTTTGTCGCCCTATTAACTTAAAGACAGTTGTAGATAAATTGATGTAATTTGTAGAGTATATTGGCACTAATAATATCTCAAAACGTGCCGAAGGATTTTTCAAAATATTGAATTTAAAAATTTTTATGTAGATTTTGAATTTTTGTAAAATTTATTTTTCGACTATAACTTCTCAAATAATGAAAATTCAAAGTTTATGTAAGGGAAAGAAAGATTCCTTGCGTCGAAACGAATCGATTGACCTGTATGATTAATGAATTTTATAGAATTTTAAGAAAATTATGATTATTTTGAATTTTGAAAATCGTTAATGCTTCCTCTATGAGGAAGCAAATTTATTTGCAACATTATCATAATGAGGAAGCAAAGTACTCAAAAATGAGCACAAAAAAAAATATAAATATAGTTAAATGGCACACCCGAGATCGAATTAACAGCTAGTTTTTTAATTCTTAGTAAACCAGCATATGGGACATTCCATCTAAAAAGTACAATCGAAAATTTTTTCCAAGCGAAATATTTTTTTTGTGTTCTTTAATTGAAAATATTCGACGAGTGTTCTTTTCGATCTGATATACAAACTTTTCAAGTAACAAGTGTTTCAACATCTGAAGTAGAAACAATTGAGAATTTGTAAAATCTTCAAGTTCGTAAACCATTTTTTATAAAACAATGAACTTACCTACAAATTCACCTAAAGAAAAACAATAAAATTTTTAGGTAAATTCATTGTTTTATAAGAATAAATGATTTAAGAACTTGGAGATTTTTAAAAATCCTCAATTGTTTCTACTCCAGATGTTTGAATACTTATAGTTTGCATATCATGTCTAAATAAAAAAATACTTACGAATATTTTCAAACAAAGAACACAAAAAAAAATTTCGCTTGAAAACAATTTTCGACTGTAACTTTTGAATCGAATGGCCCATATAGTTTAATAAAAATCGGAAAACATAACATAATCGGAAAATGATGAATTATTCATATTATAAAATAAATATGTACTTTTATTTTTATTAAATATGTGTTTTTAGTTATAACTGAAAATATTCAAATATGTACTATCAAATTTATTTTATAATTATTAATTCATAATTTTTGGTAAGTTTTCAAATTTTTATTAAACAATATTTTTCTTTTTACATGTTTTTTTTTTAACGAACACATAATGTGAAACAAAATATTTGTCATTTTATTCCTATAAAGTTAGGAAAAATAAAAAAAATGAATGAAAAACAATTCTGTTTATAAGCTGAAGTTTTTAAAATATTTTTTTAGATATTTTTAGTTTTATGTGATAACATAACAAATATTTTGTTAAGAAGTATCAACAAATTCTTACTGCGTTATCCACTGTATACATTTTACGTAATTTCATCTGTTATTTTTCAATTTCGTATTAATTGATTGATGGATAATGTGTATTTTATATCCTAGAATCATTTTAGAAACATTTTCTGACCTCATTTCGTTCAAAAACCTAATTATTTTAATTTTTTGGATATTTTCCCATTAGTATAATACATTTTTAAAGCGTGTTGCTCCCAGCGGCGCTCTACTAGTGAGATAATTTCGCACATAGAAACTATAATTACCAAGGAAGCAAGGTCTATATCTTACGTAATGTGGGAGTCGGATAGGGCTACCCTATAAGTAGAATTAATACAAGAAATTTTTGGATTTTGTTTGAAAATTTTAAATTTAAATTTTGAGCGAAATAATGCGAGATACAGAGAAAATGATCAGAGACAATAGTATATTGTATAGCGAGGGCGCCATGGAGCATGTAAGTTTCCGCCCGCATGTAAGTTCAGAACGAGGCGCAGGCGCAGATGTCGAGACAACGGGCCGCAATGCCCAGTCAACGGGAAGCGAAGACGAGCAACTTGGAGACGAGGCATCGCGGCCCCTTGTCAAGGCATCTGCACCTGTGCTGAGTTTGGACTTACATGTGATAGGGTCGACAGGTCCAGGGCGAAGCCCTGGCGGGGGTGCACGGGAAGGAACCCCTGCCGTGGCTCCGTCCTCTCCACTACGAAGTAGTAGAAGGAGACCCAACTCTATTTTCTATTCCGGAAAATTATGCTAGCATTTTTCCGAACTCATTTCTCCTAGATCTGTACCCTAACAGATTTTAGCGCCTCTTGCGGCACATAGGCTACCAGACGACAGAGCTGAGGAGCAGACGACACGGGAAAAGTTTCAAATTCTTCCGCATTAAATTTATAGAGGCGCTAGAATCTGTTAGGGTACGATCTAAGAGAAGGAAGTTCGGAAAACACCACACACTATAAGATTTTCCATTGTAGTTTTCTCGAGACTTTTCTTTTGTATTTTCTTTAAACAAACATGACACTCGTGTCTCAAAACAGAAAAGATAACCTAACCTTCAACGTAACTTTGTAGAATAAATCTTTAAATTTATGAATTACGAGACAGGTGGTGCTAGTGAGAACCTCAGGCTTTTGCTCTGGTGGGTATAGTTTCTGCGATTCTCGACCGCTTCCGGCGTTCGGCTGGCGAGAATCGGTGAAATCCATGGCAATTCCCGCCCGCCTGTCCGCGATTCCCGTCTGGTTACCGAGCGCCCGAGAATCACACACTTTGCGCCACAAAAACGTGGCGAGGATCGGGCCATACCTGCCTAGTAGGACAAAAAATTATTTGTCTTTAAGGGCATTTATTACTTACCCGATTCCTATCTTACCGACATTTTTTTCTCTGTAATCCTACGTCTATATTTATTGAGATACCACATTGAAAATTTCTATATTTGAAGCTAAAGCCTTAAGGTACGTTTGTCTGGTCCTAAATATTGACATTTAAAAACAAAATATTTCTTCAAAACAAATTTTTCTATTTTTACAAAAATTTAAGACCAGATAAACATACATTAGCATATTTTCTTTAATTTTATAAATTTTCAATTTGTATCTTTATAAATGTAGATGTAGCATTACAGAGAAAAAAATGTCGGTAAGGTAGGGATCGGGTAAGTAATACATGCCCTTAAAAAATCTACAAATTCTGCCATGATCATTTTTTTGCAGTATGAGTATTTTTCGTTTTAATCGTGAAAAATACTGTTAAACAGAGCCGAGCGCGAGGTTTAAATCAAATAGCGAGTGCCTTGATGAGAATGTGTTCCTGAAGGTCAATAAAACCTGAAGTAAATTAGTTCTCTTCTTCATTTAAAATTACGAGACCGATTGCGAGCTTGAGCGTCCCGCGAATCGGGCAGATTTTTTCTCTTAAAAATGATTCCGTAATATTCAGATTACTAGATTGTAGAGCCAATGTAAATCTTTTTAGTGGGGTACTTTTCTTAATTTCCTCGTATTTTTAAAGCGTAGTGAACAACCTGCAAGGGCGTACTACTACTAAACTATCTCAGATTCTTTCTTATTCAGTGAGCCGTATCACTCTTGAAATTCATTATTTTGAGAAGGAACTTCTTATGACAGATGTTTCAGAAAATAGTATTTTACGCGCGTGCGCATAGGCGATTCACGCAAAAGCATGTTTAGAATCTTAGAGATTACAAAACAATATAAAATTATCAAAACAGACGATGTATTGAGATAGTCTCTACAATTTAGAGTAATGACCATTCTTTAGTTTACTTACTTGCATATTTGTCCATTCAAAAAGAGGATTATTATCCATGTGATGCAACAAACGTCCTGGTGTGCAAATAACTATGTTGCATTGATCCATTCTTTTTCTTTCGAAAAAAAGATCTTTTCCACCTATAATCAAAGCTGCAGAGAAGGAATGATAGCGCCCGACTTTTCGCAGAGTTTCGTAAATTTGGACTGCAAGTTCTCTCGTTGGAGTAATTATAAGAGCACCAAGACCGTCCATTCGCGTCCATCTTTTGCAATATAATGTCTCCAAGATCTAAAATTGAAAAAATAAATTTAAATAGTACATTATGATACGTGTGCGGGTTGGTGATTCCTACGAGTTTGACGATTGCAGTGTTCATAAAGTGGACAACCTGCGCGCGCACAATGTGTTGGCCATCACGCTGGAAAAATTCTGCAATTGGCTGTAATCTGGCGAATTTTAACCAATGCCAGCTTATACTGTTGGGTCACGCATCTGGTGGCTTCAGATTGGTTGTGATAATTCTTACGACCATTTAGAAACTAGCGGTTCCCTTAATTTCCATGCGTGGAATACAGCATATACACACTTTCTTTCAAAGTATACTTGATGGTCAACATTCCCGGACAAAATTTTGTGCGGAAGTGTTATGATTCCCGCACACTTTGATTTCATCAAGAATCGGCCATTTTCTGCTCATTTTTTGGTGCATATACTGAGAACTTCCCGTACAGTGTTGCAAAAATATATTAAATAATACGTTTCTTTTATAAAAGATACATATAATAATAAGCTTATAAAATTAATATATTCCGAGGAGTTGATCACTCGAATTTTGCATTTGCACTAGATTTCGTAGTTTTAATAGCAATTTACTTGACAAGTGTGGAAAGCAGGCAAATTCCGATGAGTATGAAGAAGTTGGCGTCACGAACATTAAGCAAGTGATGCCATCACACGAATCGGAGATTATCTGCTTCTCACATGTCAAGTACAATACTTTTCACAGCGAGTCTAAGACAAGTTCGATTTTCGGAATATGCTTCGATATTTGACAGGTCAATCGTAATACCTGTTACCAGTCAAAAAAAGGCTGGAGAAGGAGCAAGGTTGCCAACGAAATATGCCTTACATTGTTCCTTTGACTACTTTACAACCACTAGAGGTGTAAAGTAGCATACTTTACAAACTCTAGTGATGTAAAGTGAGAAGCTCAGAAATCTATAACTTTCCAGAGTCTACCGAGGCACGGAAAATCGAACTTTCCGCAGACGTGCTGTAAAAAAGATTTTAAGGGCATGGGATACTTTACCATAAGAGCAATTATTTAGTTCCGTTGACTTTACGTTTACAATAATAAACATCTTGCACTAAAACTAGGCCATTTCCGTCCGTCTGTACGAAACAGAGTTAAATCTAGCGTAATACCAAATACTTTTTCAAATTTTGCTTCCTCATAGAGGAAGCTTTGTAGTGATGACAAAATCCAGTTTCCTAAAAAAGGTTTTTTTGAACATATTTCAAGGGCAATATATCTAGTATGATGTCCTGAAAAAATGTCCGGATGTGTGTGTGTGTATGTGTATGTGTGTCACGATCCAACAATTTCTTGAAAACGCATAGAGATAAATTGATGAAATTTTGCATAGTTATTCCAGTATATACCTAGTTGAATTTCTTACAAGGATTTAACAAAATATTTAATTTTACAAGTTTTATATACTTTCATAATTTTCGTAAAATTCATTTTTCCAATATAACTTCTCAAATATTGAAAATTTAAAGCTGATGTAAGGAAAATGAAGAACAATTTTTCTTAATGTTTTTCAGTACCTTTGTTTTCTAAAATTTTCTGTTGTTTTTTTAAGTAGTTTGAAAGTTTCTTTTTTATATAGGGTAAGGTGGTCACATACCGACCTTTCCACTTTATTCAAAAACGGTTCTGCCAAAAAATCGTTGGTGGTGGCGTTGGGCAGCTTCCACGACACCAACAATTTAGAGCTAGTTCGTCTTTCTTTACTCTAATTTTATTTTATGGAAATGCCACATTTTGTGTTTTGACAGAAGCAAAATTCATTTTTCGCTCTCAGGAAATTTCGACTTTTGGTGTTACAGTGTTTTTTGAAAAATCAAAAGCTATGTTTTTTCACTTAATAATTAATAATTCTTTATAAATAATTGGGCACAATTATGTAAAATTTTTACTTTATATTTGGACAATAAAATTCATCGATTTTTTTTAATCCTCCCGACCTCCCGGGAGGTCGAATTCGAACCACCAATTTTGAGAAAGTCGAAAATGCACTCTCTTATAATCGCTTAAAGATTAAAAAATGTACGTCTCGAACAAATTTTCAAAGTGGCTTAAAACATAGTTTGATGTATTCTCTAAATGATTCATTTCGATTTAGACCGAAAAATTCATTTATAAATTCTTTTGAAATCTTTTGAATTCCATTGAATCGGTCCGAAACTCAGATTGCCACATTAGATCCGTCATTTTGAAATTTTTGACACCGGATTCGTAATCAGCGACACCAAAAACTTATCATAACCAAGTTTGCTAATAAAAATATTTTTCGTGACATAAAAATATTACGTTCCATCCCACGTGTAAGAATACTAAAAATAACTATTAATTTTAATAGAAAATATTAGAAAATCATAATTATAGTTACCGGTATTAGAAATGCTAGTGTTTTTCCACTTCCAGTTTTAGCTTCACCAATGATATCGAAACCTCGTAATGCAAGACTGATAGTTTGCTTCTGAATATCGGTCGGCTTAATGTAACCACTTTCCTTCAAACCTTTTATGGTTTGTATGGATAATGGTAAATCGTAGAATTTCTTTATTTGTGCCTCATCAATCTATAAGAAAAAAAAGGAAGTTAACATATTTGTATACTTTAAAAAATTGCAATATTATATTTCACATTATGGGACTTTAAAATTTTGAAGTGGAACTTCTTTGCACTCGTCTTGGGGGTAAAAAATTGTTTACCATTCGATAAATCGATAGTGTGACGTACATAGGTTTAGTAAAGGACAGAGTAAATAAAGAATGAATGGGCGAGTGAAAGATAAAGCGAACTCGAGAGGAAGTTCTCGAACCTGACTTCAAGATATCTACGAGACATTCGATACATTGAATTGTGTCATATGTTCATCATAACATCAATTTCAATTATGAGAATTTTTGCGTGTCAGGACGCGAAACATCTGCGGAAAATATTTTCCGGACCTTATTCAAATTCCCAAGTAAGGTAAACAATATTAGTGATGAATTAACCCTTTCAGGGGTTAAATTATTACTAAACCCTTTCATTAAACCTAAAGTCATTACTTAACCCTTTAAGGGGTTTTTGGTTTGTTTATTTATATGTGTAATATTATTATAAAGAATTTTATTAATTAAAATATTTAAGTAAAAAAATTGTAACCACTAATATCTAACAATAATTGAAAAACAGTTTAAAACAAATACTATACCGACTTAGGATTACAAATATGGGCCCGTAAAAACAAATAAAGTTGTGTGTTAAAGAACACAAGGCAGAAGTCAAACTTCGGGTGTTGTTCGCAAATGAAAATAAAGTAAGTGAAAGATTAAAAATAATAAAAATACGTCACATAAAAAAAGTAATTGAAAGATTAAAAATCAATACAAATACAGCACATAACTGGGGGTGCCTTGTGAGCACATTCTCATCACACTTCGCGCGGTTGCATTTGCTTATCAATCTTCATCTCTGATATATACTTTTACTTAAGTTACTTTATTTTTATTTGAAGAAAAATAATTTACTTAAGGTTTTATCGATAAAAATGGCTGGCTAACGAACTTGACCTTTATTTTAGGACATAATAAAAGAGGCAAATTAAAGGTCAATCAAATCGGTCAATTCTTTCGAAAGTTATCGTGCTCACAAACTAAAATCTACAGCCAGACAGACAGACAAATTGAAAAAAACATGTTTTTTGGGTTCAGGGGGTTCTGATGAGAATGAAAAAAAACGATGAATAACTAGAGTGAGTTTACAAATTTTTCTATTAAAAAGTAAAAATTTGACGTGAAAGTTTCACTTCTCTAGCCTAGCTTAAATCGTATTAAATTTATGTAAAATTTTACCCTCTCAGTGCCAGGAGAAGTGAAACTTTCACGTCAAATTTTTACTTTTTAATAGAAAATTTTTTAAACTCACTCTATTTATTCATTGTTTTTTTTATGTGCTGTATTTGTATTGATTTTTAATCTTTCACTTACTTTATTTTCATTCACGAACAACACCCGAAGTTTCACTTCTGCCTTGTGTTTTTTTAAACAAAGATTATTCGCGAAAATTCATATTTGACAGGTTTCTTATGAGATCGAACACGAAAACAATGGTCATGTTACGGAATTATTTAGGTCTGATATACATATATTGTTTTCGAAGGTAAAATATGAGATACGCATTATTTTATTTGGACGTTTGCACTTATTATTATTTAAATTACAAAACACAACTAATTTGCTTAAGATTCTATCGACCTTAAGGAGCACATTCTCATCAGGGCACTCGCGCTTCGCGCTCGGCTCCGTTTAACAATATTTTTTATGATTAAAACGAAACCTACTCATCTTATTGAAAAATGGCCAAAAGAGAACTTGTAGATCTTTTTAATACAAATAATTATGTTCCTTATCATTTTCTCTGCATCTCGTGTTATTTGACTCAAAATTTGAATTTTCGATTTTTTCGGGAAATTCAAAAAGTTGACCCGATACTCGAACACTTAACGGCTTAGTGTCAACTCTTGTCCATTTAAAAGCATTTTTAAAGAAACAGTCGACATAAATTATTTATAACTTTTTTTTCCGTTAAAAAATCGGTAACATTGTATGTACTTGGAAATTGTACTTGGAAATTGTAGATTTTTATTTCAGAGATATGTTGGCATGATTTAAGCCAATAAAAAAATAGATAAAAAAAACCTTCAAGTGGGAATACACCCTTAAAGCTTTTCTGAAAAGTAGTCGCCATTTTGCTAATTATATTAATGTTTTTCCAATGTTTTTGCGTGATTGAAAAAAGTACAATAGTATATTGTACTTTTACATATTATATATATTTTTTATATTGCTTTTCTCGAAAAATTGGTGGGTCTCGACCTATTCTACACCCTTTCTTCCCACAGTGTGCTAGCAAAAAACTATCAACTTGCCCTTTTTTCCCTCCAAAACCCAAATACTAAATCCTGGTGAAAAGTTGACAGAATTAGACAGACGCGAAAAAGGATTTCAAGGCAGTGGGTGTCGGGAACCATTCTACACATAAAAATTAAATAAAAAAAAAAAAATAAAAAAAAACTTGAATCGAAACCCTCAAAAAGTGAGTATAGTATAGAATTGTATTATCCGTCTAATAATTTAGAAACCCACTCATATTACCGTCTTCGAACTACTGTCTGAGCGTTCTGACACCCAGAACCCCGTGCTGATCGCACCCCTGGTATTTCGATTTTTGATTAGAGAAAATATCGGCGTAATTCAATAATATTACCTGGTGTATTCAACGACGCCGGCCATTTTGCCCATTGCTGTCAGTGCGTGTGTGTGAGACACATCGGTAAATACAGAAGGTAAAATTATTGAATTACGCCGATATTTTCCTCTAATAAAAATCTAAAAACAAAGTCCCCTAAGTTTGAGCCTGCTTTCCCTTCAGGACTTGAAAAAAATTGTAAAAAGTCTTTCCTGAGGCCTCAAAAAGTCGACGAAATTTGCCCTGCAGGTTAGAGTGTACTCTCAAATTTCACCATTTTTTCGAATTTCCTGCAACAGCCTTAACTTGGAAAACAATACATATACCTATATGTATACCAGACCCAAACAATTGCCATCGATTCCGTGTCCGATCTCATACGAAATCGATCATGTATATGAATTGCACACATTTTAACATTTCAATCAAATAAATATTTGAATTTTCAGGTTATACAAAAAAAAATTTATTGAATTTTAATTTTATAATCTGCAATTATTGAATTTTACGGAATATATAAGAAAAATATACCTCGTCATTGCTCATCAACAAGCATTAGAAAAATTAAGTTTAATATAACTTATTCTGAAAGAAACACGAGGAATTGTTTTTAAACTCATAACCTACAAATTTTAAAATCTTCATAACAATCAAGGGAAAATATACCGTTGATACATGCAAAACAAATGTTATAAACAACTATCTGAACTTGAACAATTTTTACTCGGTCTATATATATTAGTACAAACTTAATTAAACTTAATAAATGAAAAGTTCTTAAATATTTTACAGATACTCACTTTTTCATATTTACTTTGGAGTTTTGCGATTGTTTCTGTCTCTGATGGCTGCTTCTTTTTCTCATAAACTCGCACCTTCTTCTTCGTTCTTGCAACCATAGTTTTAAATTATTTGAAAAAGAATTATCGGAAAGATGTGATCAAATTTTTGATTTTCTTCAGTTCCTTATTATATATAGACTTCAAAGCATGTACGATATGTTGCTTGTGGACGGTCAGGGATGGCTTGTGACGCGTCACTCGAGGTTTTTGACGTATTATACGTAAAAAATGTGTTATACGTACAAAACCTGTAAAAAACGTAATAAATGTAATAAAGATGGCGGACTTCGGATAAAACATACATAACCTCACTTTTTAAATATATGTATGTAATACTGTAATCCTGTATAAATAATAAGCAATTAATTAATTATGAATACTTCTCTTGATCGCGTTTTAGAAAGTGAAAATAATAATTATGTCTGGTATGGGAAGAAATACTCGACATAATGTAATCCCATGGAAAGATTTGTTTTTCGAGCGAAAAAAAGGAGAGAAAACTGTCGCAAAGTGTCTTTTCTGCGAAAAGATTTCAAGAAATACTGGTTTAAACCGTTTAGAAAGCCACAGGTATGTAAATAATTATTAATTCATTCGATAATAATTATTATTTATCATACTGAAAAGATTCACCTACGCGCTCGATTATTTTATGTATATCTTAAGAAATTTAATTCCAACATTGACTTCTCGGTCTACCGCCTCTATTCATCGTTGATTATTTATTTCACTCTGATTTCACAATAAAAATGATAAAAACACAATACGACGACGATACACATTTAAAATTTTTAAGGTTATGGAACCAAAAATGTTTATATCTCGAATTCTCGACGCCATTTTGAAAACGTAAATTACATTTAAAAAACTAGGGACGTAAATTACGTAAAAAACCTCATGTAATTTACCTAAGGTATATTACGTGGCCAACCCTGTGAGGCGCGTCCAGATTTCCCACCCGGGTGCACCTCGGGTACTGCGTCCTTTTCTAACATATTGAAATTTCGACTTGTAAGAAAAGGACGCAGTACCCGAGGTGCACCCGGGTGGGAAATCTGAACGCGCCAATAGAGGGTAGATTCAGGAAGGTTAGGCTTGAGCAGGTTTGGTAATGTATTGTATAATATGTATTCAATACATACGTCACGGAGGAATAGTAAGGAGATCGAACTCGCTATTCAGAAATGTCAATAGAAACTGCACTTTAAGTACCAGCCTTCGTGTAAGGCACGGTGGAAGATTGTTCGCACATGCGCGGTACAGATATAGCCGTCTTCTTTTCTCTCGTGAATTTGTGCGAGTGAGTGGTCCGAGCTCTTCGAACTCTGCGTGTTGCTTTTAAAAGTGAGGTTATATTGTATGTCAAGTCAAAAAGTTCTCGAGTGCAATAAAAAATATGTTGTTGTCGACTAGTCAATAAATAAATAGAAGTTTCATAACGATGACGTGCTGTGTTCCCAACTGCAATACATCCTGTAAGAACAAAAATTCCAAAGGCCTTACACTGTTTACGTCCGATTCGGTAACAATCTTTCAGCCGGTGTCAGAATAAATTTATATTTAAGTATGTTTTGTAAGAAATATAAATGCTCTTAGAAAATCAATATTATTTTTCCAGAAAAAAGAAAAGGAAATAAACATTTGGCTCTTGTTGCAATAATATAACCTCACTTTTAAAAGCAACACGCAGAGTTCGAAGAGCACGGACCACTCACTCGCACAAAATTCACGAGAGAAAAGAAGACGGCTACTTCTGCACCGCGCATGTGCGAACAATCTTCCACCGTGCCTTACACGAAGGCTGGTACTTAAAGTGCAGTTTCTATTGACATTTCTGAACATTTCCCAATGCATTGTTCGATCTCCTTATGGTACCGTCCTATGATAGCAGAAAACGCAAAGCAGAAAGCAGAAAATCATAAGAGTGAAAGAGACAGGCTGATTTTCTCTCTCTTTCACTCTAATGATTTTCTGCTTTCTGCTTTGCGTTTTCTGCTATCATAGGACGGCAACCTTACTATTCCTTCGTGATTCTAGAAAAGGAATTTGGTTGGAGTGTAAATATAAGGAGACCGCACTCTATGGTTGCCGTTGAGAAACAGTGGCCCTGTGTTTACCGACATTTACAAGGTGCCGTCCCATGTGAACAGGAAAATTTGGCGTAAAGCAGAAACTCATGAGGGTGAAAGAGACAAACAGATATGCTTTGCGTTTTCTGCTATCATAGGACGGCACCCTGAAAAACTAGTACAGTAACATGCAACGATGCCTTCCTCTTTTTTATAACGACCTAACCCTGATTTCCATAAGATTTTAATGCAAAACAAGGTTGGGTCGTTACAAAACAGAGGAAGGCATCGTTGCATGTTACTGTACTCAGGTTAGCGTCCCATGCTTGCGTTTTGCGTTGCGTCATAATGAGAGAGAAAAGTATACTTCTGTCTTTTTCTCTCTCATTATGACGCAACGCAAAACGCAATTATGGGAATCCAGCCTCATGTACAGTAAGATTCATGTATGCCTTCCATCGACATATAGAAATGGACTGCGGGACGCTGTAGGAAAGCGCGTGCTAATGCGTCAGAGAGAGAAGTTACAAACGGGTGTATGTTTGTCCCTTTCTCGCCAAAGCTAATTGGTTGAGAGCATTTTCGGTGGGTGGAGCTTAAGTGGAGCTCAACCAATTAGCTTCGGCTAGTAAGAGACAAGTTTACCCAGCGTTGCAACTTCTCTCTGACGCATTATTTCGCGCTTTCCTACAGCGTCCAGCAGTCCATTTCTATATGTCGATGTCTTTTCCCCACCCTTATTTCAAGTCCACCATTTTTTACATTTATTACATTTTTAACGTATAATACGTAAAATACGTATTATCCTATTATAAAAAAGACACTGCATGAAAATCTCAAATTAAACGGCCATGTTGAATAATGAATTAGCATTGGCATTCAATCAGGGTTGCACGGTTACGCGTAACTCGGACTTTTATGTTATAATACGTATTTTACGTATTATACGTAAAAAATGTAATAAATGTATAAAATGGCGGATTTAAAAGGATTTTGGGGGGAAAAGAGCATAACATAACCAAAGATATTAGTACCTAGATGCGGCATAGGGATTAGTTCATGCATATACTTGTAGGTGGCTCACAAGTCGAGTTTGTGCATAGTGCATATATATACAATATATATAGCTACTATTTAGGCTTTCGCCAGCACATTCCTGTAGAGGCGCTGTAAGCTGCCCTATTTTAATGGCGCCAAGTCCTAGTTTTTTGAAATTCATATTTTTAATAATCTGATTTTCTTCGAAACATTAGTGAAAATATAATTAGGACATAAAAAAAGAGTTTATTTAAGGGCATGTGATACTTTACCATAAGAGCAATTTAGTTTACCCAATTATACGTTCATAATAATAAATATTTTTAGCGAATAAGAGTCAATAAACCTTCCTCTCATGTACACGAAGGTTTGTTGACTCTTATTAGCTAAAAATATTTATTATTATGAATGTATAATTGGTTAAAC
>UCOK01009891.1:0-14170 GCA_900474325.1 Synergus umbraculus | reverse complement strand
GAGTAATCGTCTCCAGCTTTTTTCTACTCGTGATGAGAACCGCCTCCGTCTTATGTTCGGCCAGCTGCAAACCGACTGAATCCATCCATTGGCTTATCCTATTGAAGGTCCTGTTGAAGATCGACTCGATCTCTTCCAGGTGCTTCGCTACAATGACCACTGCGACGTCATCCGCAAATGCCACGAGCCTCGCCCCTCCCGGCATTGCTAGCTTTAGCAGCCCATCGTACATAATGTTCCACAGGAGAGGTCCGAGCACCGAGCCCTGAGGTACTCCCCCGGTAACTCGATGCTCTTTAGGACCCCTCTCTGTGTCATACTTCAGGACTCTTCCTGTGAAGTAGCTGCTTACCAATCTCCTCAGGTAGCCTGGCACCCTCATCCTAACCAATGCGTCCATGATGCAATTCCACCGTGCTGAATTGAAGGCGTTCTTGATGTCCAATGTCGCCACTAGACAGTACTCCTTCGAACCTCCCAACCAACGTGTGCCCGAAATTGCTTTCCTGGCAGTAGTGACAACAAGGTCAATGGCGTCTTGAGTGGAGTGGTGTACCCGGAAACTGTGTGTGTGTGAGTGTGTGTGTGTGTGACGATCCAGCAATTTCTTGAAAACGCGTAGAGATCACTTGATGAAATTTTGCATAGTTATTCAACTATATACCTAGTTGAATTTCTTACAAGGGTTTAACAAAATATTTAATTTTACACGTTTTATATACTTTTATAATTTTCGTAAAATTCATTTATCCAATATAACTTATATTATATTATATAAGTTATATATTATATAACTTATATTATATATATATCAGAGAGAAACTGAGAGTAAACATGCCCAGAGGAGGCCCAACTATTAGTATAGTGGCGCTTGGGTGGCCAAATTGTGTATCAAGGTCTGAAAGTAGCATAAAAATAAACCAAAATCTAGCCAGTTTCTGCATTACCTGGCTAGACCTGGCTAAAATCGTGGACCTCGGGTACCTACACCCTCACGCATATCGACGAACGATTTTTTGTCGTCCTGGTCGTTTGGTCCCATTGAAGAAACTATACGAATGCATCTTGGAGTGAACCGAGATATTCAATGAAACGCGTTTATACATTCGGGATTTTGATTTTTCGGCAAAAAAAATTGTGTTCCTGAAACGAGATTTTTATGTTTTACAAGATTTTCGTATTCCTCGATGCTTAAAAATAATAGTTTTATTTTTATTCTAGGTATTCATTGCATTATTGAAATTTTAAAATCTTCATAGATTGTAAAACCAGATTAAAACTGAATATATATCTCAAATTAAGGTACAGTCGCATGTTGGCAGAAAACGTCGGCGTAATGGTGCTGTCCTATGGTAGCAGAAAACGCAAAGCAGAAAGCAGAAAATCATAAGAGAGAAAGAGACAGACAGACTTTATCTCTCTTCACTCTAATGATTTTCTGCTTTCTATTTTGCGTTTTCTGACAACATGGGACAGCACCTTAATGCAGAAAGTCATGGGAGTGAAATAGGCAAACAAATCTGTCTATCTCGGTCACTCTCATGAGTTTCGGTTTTATGTCGACGTTCTCTGCTGACATGGGACTGCACCTTTACTCGTAAAAATCTTTTTGTTATCGCAAAAACCAAAAACCACCTTTCTGATTTCCAGACTAATAATTTGTTATACTAGATCTGAAATACATGTCACGTTTTGGATTTATAAACCTTTTCTTTTTTTTTTTTTTTTTTTTACGTAAAATACTTTTATCAATTTCTGATGTAGTTACAAAACTTTGATAAGTATTATTTTTTAAATTTATAACTCAACTTTAGAAGTACCTACTGAATTTGAAAGATTTAATTTAGTTTAACAAAAAATATACTTACAAACCCAGCAGAGATAATACAATTACAAATTTTAGTTTTATAGAAGAATAAAAACTGATAAAAGCACCGCAAACTTTAAAATAATTAGTAAAAGCATATATTAATGAATTCTATTTTAAATTGAAACTAATTGTCATAGTGTTATCATATTTAATGATACGCGTTAATATACTACTGTAAAAAATTCTCAGTATATTTATCCTTTTATAAAACTAAAATTTGTAATTGTATTATCTCTGCTGGGTTTGAAAATATATTTTTTGTTAAACTAAATTAAATCTTTCAAATTCAGTGGGTACTTCTAAAGTTGAGTTATAAATTTAAAAAATAATATTTATCAAAGTTTTGTAACTACATCAGAAATTGATAAAAGTATTTTATGTAAAAAAAGAAGACAAGGTTTAGAAATCCAAAACGTGACATGTATTTCAAATATAGTATAAACTAGGGTTGCCTTGTGAGCACACATTCTCATCACAATATGCGTGCTTTAATTCGTTTATATACGTTTATTTAAATTTCTTAAGGTTCTATTGACCTTAAAGAACACATTCTCATCAGAGAATTTTCCCTATATCACACGTTATTTGATTAAAAATTTGAATTTTCGATTATTTAAGAAAATTCTAAAAATTGTTACATGAGTCCTTTAGGTTGTTCAAAAATATATATTTTTCATCCTTTGACTCTTTCTCATATCGTACGTTATTTGGCTTGAAATTAACTTTTCTTTTTTTTTCAAATTTTCAAAATGCTCTAACTTTTTTAATTTTCATTAAAAATGTCTGGTCAACGAACTCGGCCTTAATTTTAAGACACTAAAAGAGTATACCAAAGACCAATCCAATCGGTTAATTCCTTTGAAAGTAATCGTGAACGAAAGCTAAAAATCTACAGACACACACACACACAGACGGACACTCAGCCGGACACATTGGTAAAACCATGTTTTTCGGGTTCAGGGGGTCACAAAACGTGAAGATTTATCAAAAAATGAGGGGGTCGAATTTCACATAAATATAGTACATTCTCTCTGATGAGAATGTAAAAATTATTAGGCTTGAAATCAGAAAGATGGTTTTTGGTATATATATATATATACATCCGAACAAGCAATAAAACTTAAATTAGAAGCCAAACAACGCATGATATGAAAAAAAGTATAAAGGTGAAAAATGTTTCTTTTTGAACACCCTATAGGATAGGCATAACAACTTTTTGAATTTCCTTAAAAAATCGAAAATTCAAATTTTGAGCCAAATAACGCGAGATTAAGAGAAAATGATAAGAAACATAATTATTGGCCTTAAAAAGATCTACATGTTCTCCTTGAGCCATTTTTCAACAGGATGAGTAGTTTTCGTTTTAATCATGAAAAATATTGTTAAACAGAGCCGAGCGCGAAGCGCGAGGTTTAAATGAAATATCGAGCACGAAACGCGAGTGCCCTGATGAGAATGTGCTCCTTAAGGTCCATAGAACCTTAAGTAAATTAGTTTTCGTTTGCATTACATTCCATTTTATAGTAATTTAAATAAAATAGGTGCAAGCGTCGCGAAGCGCGTCACTTATTTCTTTAATAGAATTCTTTTTTTCGTATACGCAAATATTTAGAGGTAGATTTTTCGAGCGTGAAAATTTTGAAAATTCACAACTCCGAAATTTTAAAGATCATGTCGAAATAAAAAAAAACGTGTACAATTTTTTCGACCAAAAAACACAAAAGAAAATACTTCGCGCGAAATAAATTTTTAATTGTAAATTTTGTATGGAATGGCCCGTATACATCACATACTATTATACACAGTTAAGAGGTCTACCCCATTTAGATGCGCTAAAAAAGGCTATTTTTATCATTTTTTTATAGGTTTATATAATAAATATTGATATATAAGTTGTTTCACTTAATAAATACATTCTCCAAATCCATAAAAAATTTTTTTTAAATTGTTTTTAGTGAGTTTTTATACATAAAAATGGTAGTTGAAAAAAAAAATAAAAAAAAAAAAGATATGTCCGTGCTGTTGATGAAATCTCTGGGATGGATGGTCTCAAAAAAAAGTAGAACGGTTTTAGATTCAGTGTATTTATGGCAATAGCGCATATCATGCGATTTTCGATTTCTGGAATATTGACAAAATGGCGGACTTTTTTTTAAACTAGCTGTGAAGTTGTATCAACTGTTGTGCTCATTCAATAAGCGCCTTGCTTCCTCATAGAGGAAGCAATAATTAATTAATTAATTAATTAAATGAATTATTATTAGGCTACCTGATTCGTGTCAACACTAAGAAAGGTTTATTTTATTTATATCAGCCTTAAATGTTGATTATTTGAGAAGTTATAATCGAAAAGTTAATTTTCGAATATTACAATAAAGCATAACTTGATCCACAAGCCATCGAAAAACGTTGTTTCGAGAAAAACGCGTTTCAGTGCAAAGTAAACGTCACACAAAAGTACCATTACACTGCTCCGATCTTTTAAAAATTTTAGTATGATACTTCTGAATATGTATACTTTCGAAAAATGTAATAATAATATAATAATAATAATAATATAATGTAATAATACGCGTTCTTCTCGAAACAACTTTTTTCAAATTGAGATCAAAATATTGGATCGATCGGGCTAAAATTTGGATATGTTATTCTACACATCTGTCTTCATCGCATGAATTAGAATCATAATTATTGAATAATATTTAACCCTTTTTTAAAACAATTTATGGTAAAAAAAAAGGTGAAAAATTTTCAAGTCGGCCATTTTAAATTTATTTTTTCGGATTTCAATCATCCTAGTTCATGTTATAGCGACAAGTCTATTCTTTATAAATCTCATTGATTTTTCTGATTCGGACCCTCCAAACTTGAGATATCATGGCGACCAGTTCTTAAAATGGGTAACTTCAGGCAGCCATATCAGCCAGATTTATCATTAAAAATAAAAAAATATTTTTTTTGTAAAAGTGTTTTATACCTATATTCATGCGTGAAAATTTGTAATCTGTAACATAAATTTTAATTTGGAAAAAAATTCTTAAAAAAAAAAAAAAGAATAAAACTTTGGTACTAACCCCTTAAATGACTCATAATAACTTATGCAAGTATTAGAATTACGAGAGCGAACTTTTAACTTTCAGTTTTAATACTGCCAAGTGAAAAATATTTTCATGGATCCTAATAGAGCAGCTTGTTGATCGAATATCAATTTGCTATAATTTTTATATTTCCTAATTACCGTTTGACATAATTTTTATAACACAGAATTATTATTTAGCATAATTTTTATTTTTCCGAATGACCATTCGACATAATTTCTTTTCTTTTGAATAAGCACCTAACCTAACATTCATTTAACAGAAACACCATATCCATATGTCATAATCTCCAAATCACCGAAACTCCAAGTAACAGAAATTTCATTCTTCAGAAAATGGAACGAAAGTTCCTTATTTATACACTGCAATTTACTTAAATAATTCTGAATTAAACAAGCTGCTCTATTTCGTCAATGACCACTTCTATGATTTCTAGGATGAAATTGCTTTGAACTTTAAAAGTTCTTGCCTCTCTAAAACATTTAAGTCTTTTAATTGGAGGCCTTGTGTTTGAAAACAATGCAATGCGTCGAACATTAGTATTTAAACATTTCCAACAGCAAAATCATCAATACATGCTTAAACATCTATTTTTAAGCAGAAAGTCTTCTTTTGCACCATCTTCAATTCGGGAACGAATTAACAAAGCTGAGCTTACTGGAAAAGCTTCATTCGAAAATCGTATCATAATATTACCAAAAATCTTCAAACTTTTGGGGGGTAATACATCCTCATCATGAAATTTGCGTTTCTAAAGAACACAACGTAGTTATCTTAAGTTTTTCAACATTTCACAGATCGTCAGATCGTCACTCACTTCGACGACTTGGAAACTATTCACAAAAACGGTGCCTTGTCGATGATGATGATGATGCTCTTCTTTACCAAAGCACGTTATAATTCTTGTTCCTGAAAAAACGGGAGTGCGAAGTTACGAAGGATGTGCGACGCCGTAAAATCGACATATTTTGCACGCATGTTTTGAGAAAGTCCGGTGAGGGGGTCATTAGTAGAGACGCTGAAGTTCATCAAGTGATCATTTAGTGGCTTGGGAAAAATTCTTTTTCAATAAGTTTAACTTTCAAAAAGATAAAGAAACAGTAAAATTAAAAATTAGTCAATCTTTTAAGGTACTGCAAATCACATCAATTTGTATGCAAATGTTATAGACTATACATTAGGATGGGCCGAAAACAAAATTTTTAATTTCAATAACACTACTACAGTGATTCTGAACTTTTTGAGTTACTGACTGTGTGTTGTATGTCTGGTCGAGTACAATACAAAAACATTAATTAACAATTTATTACTTGAAGTGGTGAATGGATTTCTAGAAACTTATGGAGAAATTAATTTTCTGGCATTCTCATTTGGAATTCTTTCCTGAAAGTCTTGGCTAATTCAGTGACGAACAGGATGAAAGATTTTACCAAGAAATATCAGCAATCAAGAAGCGACGCGAAGGGAAAAGCGCTAGATTAGAACGCTAGCAAATTCCTGTTGATCACTCAAACGTGAAACGAACGATTCGTTTTACAAGTTCGAAGACCTAAAAAACATTTTAAAACATTTCAAACATTTTTAGCGCTGTCAGTTACGTTGTACTCGACCAGACCTGCAACCTACACAAAATCAGTTGAAAAGATCATTCAATTTTTTTTTGCTTTGTAGCATCATGTAATTTACAGGCCCCAAAAGCTTTTGTATGCTACAAGTGGTTTATCTTGAATATAGGAATCCGATAAAAAAAATAATTAAGCTATGGCAACATACCGAAATTTTAAAATACGATGAGCGCAAGATCTGTTTTATGCTTCATACATAATTCCACTAAAATAGTCCAAAAATGTGTAAAATTTACGTTTTTCTTTATTTTAAGGCTGTTGGAGCATTTTCCAGAAACTAAAAATGACTGTGGCTAGGGAGGGATTTTCGTTGGCACGACCGGTGTTAACTCGCCGGTTTTTGAAACAACTAATTTTTTTGACTAATATGGAAAAGTTTTGTCAAGAGTCGAGACGCGGATGAGAGAAGGTTATCGACAATGCTTTAATGTAGAAGAGAAAAAGAGTGCGCAATACTTATGATTCATATATATATATGATATATATATATATCATATATATTAAAAAGACGCTTCGAAAGTGTATCTTTGTAAACTTGTAAGCTGTTTTCGCATTTCGCAGCGATCTCAGTGACGATTGGTGGAAACAATGTATTCGAAATTTGGTCAGTAATATAATCAGGCGATTTATCGACCTAATATTTTAATAGAATGCATTGTTTCCACCAATTTTCATTGGCGCCTCTGCGTTGCGTCATAATTCTTTATTCTAAAAGAGACATGCATTTCAGACAACTTTATATTGCGTTCCTCATTGTGCGTTATCTTTTAGCTAACTTCATGCGTAATGCGCTAACCTTATTGGTCAATTTATATGGTGCGCGAATTTAAATTGTCATTTCAATTTCTATAGACGAAACATGCGCGCCTAATCTCGTGAGAGTAAAAGACAAAAAAGTATACTACTGTCTCTTTCACTTCTATTATGACGCAAGGCAAAACACAAACGTGGGACGCCACCCTGAATCACCCCGCGAGTGGAATGACCTTTGCTCCAACAGCCTTAAATACCTTTGAAAGCCGTGATAATTTTATTACTAAAAATCTAGAGAACGCGTACTGATAAATTAATGAAATTTGACATACTTATTCCAATATATACCAAGTTGAGTATTTGTCAAGGGTTTTAAAAAATATTTTTACAAGTTTTGTGTACTTTTATAAGTTTTTTAAAATTAATTTTTCGACTATAAATTCTCACAGAATCCAAATTCAAAGCTTATGAAAGGAGAATAAAGATTCCTTGTGTAAAGACCAATTGATCGAATGACTAACACATTTCATTGGAAATTAAAAAAGTTATAGTTATTTTTAATTTTTAAAAATTTCGTTTTCATCTATGTTTTCAAGTAACCAAAATTCAAAGCTAATATAAAAATAAATCTTTAACGCTTCCTCTATGAGGAAACAAAATGCCGAGATTGATGCACAGCTAGTTTGGATAGTTTATTGAATTAAATTCTTCGTTTTTATATTCCAGAATAATGTTGACAATAATCAGCCCCATGCATCGCCCCCACCTTTCTGTTCTCTTAAGATTCGGAGAGGAAATAGCATATTGCAGATGTCACTTTGATTAGGTAGGCTGATTTTTGAATTGAAATGCATTGTAAAAATCGTAAAAATTCAAGAAGCTCAAGAGTGATAACAAAATATAAAGAATAAAAACAAAATAAGTAATAAAAATATAAAATTCGAATTGTTTCAAATGTATGTATCTTAAAATTAAATTTTATTGATATTAAACTACATTTTTCCATCACTTTTTTTACAAAGTTACTCTTATTATTGCATATTTTGTTTTTCATTTTTTTTTATTTGTAAACAGCATTCTGATTTTAATTATTTTTCTGATTTATCTAATATATTTCAAATTTTAAATCAAAAGTCAGCCTACCTGCTCGGGGTGCCATCTGTTAGATTATTTCAATTGCAATTTCCCGTCCGAATCGTAAGAGAATTACTTATACACATAGACATACACGTCCGATGCGTGGGGTTGACGATAATCTAGTACATAGTCGACAAATTTTAGTAGGAAAGAATCATCCAATCTTATAAGTCAGTGATGTCCAAGCGTGAGTAAATGAGTAGTTTGCCTTCCCCCTCTCCTAACACCTTTGGTGGCTGGTTTCCCCTCCAGTGCCGAGCGGCCACTAAAGATGTTAGGAGAGGGGGAAGGAAAACTACTCATTTACTCACGCTTGGACATCACTGTTATAAGTGCATAAGACATAAAACTAATCTTGCGCACATCGTTACTTAAAACTTTGATCAGGCTCAAATTTTCAGGAGAGAATATTTGTGGCATTTAAAAATTTTCAAGTCCATTGGATTTTTGAAATTCAAATTTTTTTAGCCTGCTGCACATTTATTTTAGTAAAAAAAATTGTAAAATACTTATGAAATTCACAGGATGGCCGCAAGTCAGGGAAATTTTTGAAAAATCAGTGACTTAAAAAAAAGTGTTGTAAAAGTTAGGGATTTTCTATAAGGTGAACTTTTTGTATAACTATTAAGATCAATAAATAGAGATAACATTTTATTTAAAAAAAAATGTTGAAATTTTAAAGGGTTTAAAAAATTTCAAGAGATTTAAGAAAATTTTGATAGCTTTCAAAAGATTTTTAAGAATTGGATAATTGTGTGGACTGGCAATCGAAAAAAAGAAAAAGATTTGGGACCGAATTCGAGTATGGCCACGCCACTCAATTCTGACCGCGGAATTTTAAATAATTTCAAGGGATTATTAAATAAAGAATGTAAGAGCTTTTTTGAATCATAGAAATATTAAAAATAAGATAAAGTGGTTTCCAAATATTTCATGGGATTTTATGGAATTTGACATCTGTTATGCGACTTGAAGGTATCGAGATTTGCCGAAGTTTTGTGGCCATCCTGCCACCTAAAATTGTATTAGTATAGAATTTCTTGGTCAATGTGTCAAGTGTATCCTTTTATTAAAATCTATTAATTAATCAAATCACAAGAATTTCGCCGTAAACAAAAGATAATTTTAATTAGAGATTAATTATTAATAACAGTTAAAATTCATTAAGTATTCATCGTGCAGAGTTTGTTCATTTTTAATTTTAAAAAATACCAAAATTTCATGAACATTCTTGGCCGATTACTTTTTTTTTTTAAATAATGCTCTCAACTATAATATATATTTCGCAAAAATCATTACTAGAGAGACTATCAAAGCATGGGTATCGGAAAATGTATTTCAAAAAGAATGTCTAAATTCCCTAGTTTTCTTTCCAAATTCTAAAAGCTTTAGAATAGATACGCATATCTTGGTTATTAAAATCACATCTTGATGTCCGTTAACGTCAGCTTTGCACTAATTCGACTTTTTTTCGGTTCTGTTCACGGTATTTTAGCAAAATACCAAAAATCACCTTCAAAATTCTTCATCTATTCAAATTTCAATTGAATTATGATAAAATTTTATATTTAAATTATTTAATATTGTAATCACTTCATTATACCAGTACAATGAATTAACAATGAATACGGTTGTTTCATTATAGGTGCAGCTTCCACACTCAGACACTGTAGAGTTCTTCCAACGATTATCCACCGAAACGTTGTTTTTCATATTTTATTATATGGAAGGTTCTAAGGGTCAATATTTGGCAGCTAAAGCATTGAAGAAACAAAGCTGGAGGTTCCATACGAAATACATGATGTGGTTTCAAAGGCACGAAGAACCAAAAATTATTAATGAGGAGTACGAACAAGTAAGTTCATTTTTATAATTCCTATTATATAAATTAAATAATTCATTCAGTTGCTTAACTTTCTGCAAAATATACAATTAGAATGCAGCGTAGTTAAAATTTTTTTTACAAACCAGTTTTATTCCAAAAATAAAGTCAATATATTTGCATGATGAATATTTCCTTAACACCCCCCTCAAGGCCTACCACATATAAACTTAACTGGAGACGTACCGTCATGACGGGCTGTTTGAAGACGTCTCCAATTAAGTTTTTATGTGGATATTAAAGTCGATTTTAGCATAAGTCTCGAAATTCAAAGGATAAAACAAGTCAGATGCAAATACTTTTTACAGCATCTGTAAATACGCGAGTGGGCAGAAAAAGATCACCATTTACATTTATCTGTCACTTTATTTCCTAGACTAGAAACCTCGATTTTTTACCCGTACCACAAGCGTTGAAAGTCGAATTTTCGATTAAGTTGTGATGAAAAATAATTTTCTTACCGTTCTTTTACGTTAAGACTTGATATATTTTAAATCAGTAGTCTCAATAAGGAAACTATCTAAACATTCTCAATTTTGGTAACATGTTCAAAATTGAATAGACTTTGATTGAAGCCATTTTAAGGGCATGTGATATTTTACCATAAGAGCAATTTAGTTTCCGCAACTTTACGTTCGCAATAATAAATATTTTTCACTAAAACTACTCCATTTACCTCCATCTGTATTAAACAGAGGTAAATGACCTAATTTTAATGAAAAATATTTATTAGTACGAACGTAAAGTTGCGGAAACTAAATTGCTCTTAAGATAAAGTATCACATGTCCTTAAGAGACTTTTAAAAGTCAAATGTTAAAAAATGAAATTTAATTAATTAAATTTAAATTTGAAATGTTTTAAATTATCTGTAAAAGGTTTAATGTGATTTAAAAAGATTCTAAAAGTTTCACAAGATTTTCAAGGATCCCAAAAGATTTCTAAACATTTACAAAAATATTACAGGATTTTAAACAATTTCGAATCAAAGGATTCCAGGGTAGCGTCTTAACTGTGAAACTGGAAATTTAATTCAAAGACCGAAAGTTTAATTCTAATTGCAATAAAATTCAAGTTATTGATATTTTTTTGACATTTATTGGAATTAAAATATGAAAAAAAAGTCTCCATAGTTCAAAAATCCAAAAATTTGTATTTATTGACTAGAAGAAGCGAAGACGTTTTTAATTGATTTTAGGAATTTAAAAGGATTTTTAAAAGAATTATTTTAATGAACTCCAAGGGATTTTAAAATATTTTTAAAGATTTTAAGACATTTACAGAAGCTTTAAAACATTTCAAAGACTTTCAAGTAATTTTAAGGGATTTTAATGACTTGATTTTCTCCACATTAGAATCAATTTCATAAAATTTTTTTAATTAACTTAAAATGTCTTGAAATCCCTTGAAAATCTAGAATCTTTCTTAAATTCTTTAGAAATTCATTAAAATTCCTTACAATCACTTGATATATCTTCGAATCTCTTAAAATCTCTTGAAATTCCTTAGTCACTTAAAATCTTTTGAGATGTTTTGAAATCTTGTAAAATCTCCTCAATATCCTTTTCATAGCTCTTAAACTCTTTTAAATCCTATCCTATTCAGGGTTGCACACGTAATATACCTTAAATAAATTACATGAGGTTTTTGACGTAATTTACGTCTCTAGTTTTTTACATGTAATTTACGTTTTCAAGATGGCGACTGCACTTCATATTTAGAAAGTAAACATAACCTAATTCTTGAATAATTGAGGTTATGTTATGCTCTTTTCCCCCCAAACTCCTTTTAAATCCGCCATTTTATACATTTATTAAATTTTTTACGTATAATACGTAAAATACGTATTATACATATAAAAGTCCGAGTTACGCGTAACCGTGCAACCCTGATCCTATATTAGAAAAAAGTCATGGCCTGAAATCTCGAATTGAACAAAGTCGAATATCGAAAAGTCTCGAATTTGTCTCGAAAAGTATCGAAATAAGAAAAAAAGCATTGAGCATATTGAATGTAGAAAAGAACATAGAACATAGAAACGGTAGTGCGACGACGGCCGCGTAGCGGCTGGCAGTGGCACTAGTACACTCAACTTCCCCAATAGTAATATTCCCAATAGTAACATGTTCCAAATAGTAAAGACATTTCGTTCCCAATAGTAAACAGAATATTTCAAAATTAACACTTGATAACTACTGCACATGCGTTGCGATCGGAATCTGATTGGCTGTATTTGTATTTGATGTAACGCATGCGCAATTGATGTGAAATTTGAGGAAAGGAATTTTTTTACTATTGGGAACGACTCTGGTTTCGACTTCTTTACTATAGGGGAAGTCGAGTGTATAAGAAAACAGCTAAAGACGCTTCAAAATAAAGGCCAAATTTCATGAAAGGCTGGTTTTAATGTGAGACCAGAGTGCGGCATGTTCAATTTTTACAAAGTTGGGTTGTAATGTGTCATAACTCGGTGTACACTCGACTTCCCCAATAGTAAAGAAATCCAAACCAGAGTCGTTCCCAATAGTGAAAAAATTCCTTTCCTCAAATTTCACATGAAATGCGAATAACAACCAATCAGATACCAAGCGCAACGCACGTGCAGTAGTTATCAAGTGTTAATTGTGAGATATTCTCTTTACTATTGGGAACATTATTATTGGGGAAGTCGAGTGTAGTTAGTACAGGGTTGAGTTGTGCGTTGATATATGTAAGAATTCATCTTTTTTTTTTAAATTAATTTTTCAACTAATTTAAATTTATTAAATTGCTATAGTATTTATTGTGGCGGCCCTAATATCCAAAGTTGAATCATCTGAAATCAAAAAACGCACTTTTTCGCTAAAAAACACTCGTTCTTCGGCTGTAAAAAAATATTTGTCAAAAACTAATAACCTTCGTTCATTAGTTTACAAATTATCCTATTATAAAAAGAACATACTTTCAGCTAACTTCATAGCATTACCGCAATTTCTGACGTCAGCGTTACCACTGGTTACGCATGAAGTAAGCGTCAAGTCGAGAAAATTTATTCTCGAATTTGCGCATATACTCGAGTCTCCCAAATGTCAAGAAATTCTTGATTCTCTATACACGGAGAAAAATGGATAGTCAGGTTGACTATCTCCAGTGTAAAACTGACTATTCTAGAGTTTCAACTATAGGACAGCACCCTAGATAGTCAAACCTAATATCCGCGGAATGTTAAAAAATGGTTGTTCAGCATGACCATCGTAGAGTGTAAGTTTTACTATCCTTAGAGTGTAAAACTAGAGAGGTTAATTACTAAAGTAAAATGAAAAAAGACTTACTGCCAAGTAGAGTTCAAAAATTCTCGAGAATTTAAAATCGGGTAATATTACCGAGAATATTACCGCGAATATAACCAAAAATGAGAACTTATCGAGAATTTAAGTTTTTAAAATGCTTTTAATAATTTATAACATTTAATTTATAGTTGAAATAGATAACTTTACTTCATAGAATAATTTCATAATTTAATAGGCTGCAAAACAAGGGCAAATAATATATTTTCTCAGAATTTAAACATGTTGGATCGAACCTCTAATCTTCAAATTCGATTGATTCATATTTTACTTCATAAATATTATAATTATTATAATTAGATATTTTTTGGCTCTATATAGGTAGTCATTTTTTAAATAGAATTGTGATTACAGATCGAAAAAAATCTGTAATCTTAATAATTTTTGAGTAAAATGAAAAAATGCAATTTTTAGGCTAATTTTGAATTCCTTGTTTTATGAAAAAAGTATTAAAAGTAAATATTTTTTCGTTCTATAGACA